>JACXGI010009512.1:0-30147 GCA_016801175.1 Esox masquinongy
GGGGGGGGTGGGTTGTATGTTCCCAAGCTGAACTGAAGGTGTTAAGCTGAAATACTTTTTCTCATCAGAAGCTCTACAAAATGAATATTATTATTTTTCATTGTCCATGCATTCATTGTAATATTTCATCATTCAAGACAGCAATAGAATTCAATCAATTCAACACTATGAGGAAGCTGCATTGTGGGGAAAAGCCATAGGAACTGTTTCTAAAGTAACTGGTCAGTAAAAATCTCACTTTTAACATATTAAATAGTGTTGTTAAATGGTCCTACATGTGCAACGATGGCAAAAGTTTAATTATTGAATGAAATACTAGTCATCTCACCTCATCTGAAAAATCTATCTCTAAACAACGATGACCTGGTCAATAAGGAGTCACATGAGAATTTGTAATGATTTTTTTTACCCATAATCCCACCGACATCCTTCCTACACAAAGAAACAGCATTTTTGTTTTTTTTAAATGAAAACTGACCTACTACTGGAACAATTTATGCTGTGTTTAACATGTGAAAGCAAACCCCTCCTGCATTTTTTAATGAAAATGCAGGAGCTGTCATGCAAAGCAAAAGTCCTGAATGACTATTTACCAAGATATATTTCCTACTGGGGATTTTCCATGGCTTAGACTGCAAAGATAGCAACAATATATTATCAGCTGGGAAACAAAATGCTATTTTTGGGAGTAGATTTTAAAAAAGGGCAGCTGAAAAAATGTCTACCATCAAACAAGATCTACAGTTTGCAATAAAACAAATATAAACATTGGAAGATAGTTTAAAGGGGAAGTTCAGTGTTTTATAACTTGATGTTAGATGGCAAGCATTACTATTGATTTATTACTTGATGGATTGATGCCAGCATTACTACTGATTTATTTTTAAATAAAATTAATTCCAACAGTTGGGATTGCATGGACAAATCAGTTAAGGTCAAGTTGTTCATCTGGGAACTTTCCCTTTAAGGTATACTTTAGTAAATAATGGTGAGCATTTGTGCAAATGATTAAATGCGAACTGAACTTGATATTATTTTTGAGAAGTGAAGCGCAATACAAATATGGAAATCCCCTATGGAATAATGCATCCCTACAGATACCGTATCTTAATTTGATCAGTTGCCGACTTTTACTGTATTCAAGGTTTAAAGACACTTAAAAAAACATTTCCACATTTAAATGACTTAATTTAACCTACTGAAAAATGTATTAACAAATACAAAGAAATATACATTAATTATAAACTACTGACTAAAGAGTGACCACAGTCAGATGAACAATCCATTGAAAAGACCCTGTTCCTCCAAGAACGCACAGTCTTTTAAAAAAGTGATCTCAACGTGTTTGAAAGTGAACTTACTTGGTCTTAGACATACAATAGAATCGGTGTCAATCTAATTTTCCAATCCAACGATTTGCGGGCAATTTGGTACTTTTGAAACGGAAGGAGATTTCCGTCGTTCAGCATTGACAATTCACATTTCATCCTGCTACGGGATTATTTTCCTGCTATGTGAAACTGGTTTCAGTTAAAACACAACCTGTAGACCCGAAAAACTCCAAACAAATGAATAAAACGCTTACAGATAGATAGAGGAAGTACTGATGGTGAGAAATGTAAAAAAATCCAGTGTCATAGATCTATTTAGTCATTGCGCCAGAGCTAATGGCTTTTCTTAGACACAACTTGCCCAGATGCAACCCTTAAGCACAAGTATAATGGAAAAAACCACAAACCCTGACCTGCCCCACTGCTATAATAAACCTGTACCAACGCAACAGCAAAAAGTCTTTTTTTTTTGTCATTCCCACGGCATATGGTCTGTTATAAACCGGGTGGTTTTAATTGGCTGGTCAGCATTCAAAAGGGAGAGATCAGCAAATTAGCATTCAGATCGGATTTAAACCACAATGCATTTATTTATTTATGCTCATTGGCTGATAGCCATGGTATATGAGACCATATATCGGGTTATTTCTTTCAAAATGGTGGTGCCATCCATTGCTATGCCAAATAACACCGTTTGTGTTTTGGAGACACATTCTAAAAAACATTGCTTCTTGGAGGACGTTGTTTGTTTATGTAAAAAATGACAACATGTATGTAATAAATGACAACATCTAATGGGTCTACTGATACCAAACGGGTTGATCATTTGTTACAGTCACACGTGTGCACGCATGCGCACACACACACACACACACACACACACACACACACACACAGAAGAAAAGAATAGTACACACAACTTGAGTGAAAGAGCACTCACATTGTTCTGAACATGTCGTCCAATCCCGCCTAAACAATAAAAAGAGACAGAAATGCTTACTTTCACAACACATACACAGTCTACAGATGGTAAATGCAGTACGCTCAACTCAATCTCGTTAGATCAACGTAAGCGGGGTCTGAAATGAACAATTAATCCAATCCTACAAAATGATAATTAATTACAACCAACATAATAAACAACATTTGATTTTGACGCTGGATTTACTTCCTGTGATATATTGGCTCAAATTAGGCTACAGCCTCTGTAGCTGTTGCTCTTCTGTTATTACATCCACATATGCATCTATTTATTTAACTATCCACTATGTCTATATCTATTTTTCACTTATTAACTGTCAGCCAATCTATCTGCTTGTCCCCCGCTGTCTCTCTTTCTTTCTGTGAGCCTGGTCGGCCTGACCTCAGGTCTGTCTCTCTATTCATCTGTCTGTCTGTCTATTTATCTGTCTGTCTGTCTATTTATCTGTCTATTTATCTGTCTGTCTGCCCATTAATTGAGGAGGGATGTGTACCGTGGTTTTCACCCTCAGGTCGTGGACAAGGTTCAGTCAGCACACGTAGAAGCCCATCTGGTTTGTATGAGTAGTGCTCCACCAGCTGGAGGGGAAAGCAGATGTCAGTGGATGTCTCTCTCGGGTCATGGAAATCAGGTGAAGTGTACGACCACGTTAACACAAAAGGTGTTCAATGAATACTTTGGGGTCCCCAAAAAAATTTACATTACATGAATGAATCGTTGAGTATGTTCAAGGTTTGTGTTTTTGCAAGTAAACAGAAAGTGACCTCCTGCAGGTCTTGCTAGCTACAGACACAAGGAAGTCCACTAGCGCTAACAACCTGGGGCTCGGTTTATTGCTGGCTTAGTGATTGATAATGTAACCTAACTCTAATCTCTGGATTTTTTCCTGGGGTATGGGAAGCTGCTCATGTTGTACCACCCAAAAAGGGCAAAGGCTCCAGTAACCATGACAACTACAGCTCAATTTCTAAACAATCTGCACTGGCAAAGATTCAGGGATGAGGCTGGGAAAACAGAATAACTTAAACACACAGACAGACCTACGGTAGCGACTGAAGGATTTACAGTGCATGATACATATTTTTAAAGGCTATTCAGCCCCCCCCCCACACACACACACACACACATTTACTTTGTTTAGAAGCATAATAAAACAAGCATATGTTTTGCTTTCTGATGGTGTACAACTGTTAAACTAAACTCATGATCAGTTTCTAAATTACACACCTTAACCATCCATGGGTAACCTACAGACAGTACAATTAATTAATTAATTAATAGAAACCTGATGCTCTCCGTTTCACTAACAATACAGACCGCGACGTTACCTGCCACAGGGTGTCAAACTTCTTCCCGTCAGGAATGGAGAGTTTGCCGGCCTTGTCCTTGTCTATGCGGTAGTGCATGACCTGTCCCCCGTGGAGGAGACACAGCGCGTAGGAGCCATGGAGGTCCCGCTGTCGTATCCTGGGAAGAGACACGTGGAAGAAAGACTGAAGGAGATAACGTACTCAGCCTGGGATACAGGGCCAAAGGAGAAGAAGAACTTCTTCTCGGGCCTACTTTTTTGGACGTCCAGAAATATGCATAGAGAGAGAAGCACATGGGTTTCATTTTGGAATGAAGGGTAGTATAGATACTCATCAACTGTAGTTCTGTATTTCTACTAGGTAACTAAGTACTTTTTATTTAGTTACTTTACACCACTGCTATGGTGTGGTTGATACTTTCATGAAAAGGAACCCCATAACACAGGAAGGAGTTAAGGAATTGAATATGACTCAATTACAGGTAAAGTAATAGACGGCAAAATTGGTTAATTACATTCACAAAGCAATGCTGCAGTTGGAAAACTTTTAAAATTTATTTGCAGAATTCTTTACAATAGTTAGGTATTTGAGAATCCTAAAACACTTAAGGTTTTATGAAAATTCACATTTAAATATGAAAACACATTTTAATTACCACATAAACATTTTGTAATTTTAGAACATCTTGAAGAATTGAAAATTGTTCTGAGATAGGCATGTTATGGACAGTATGTTAAATTATTGTCCTTCAACTGTTACCATTTAAATTTAGGAAATAACTTTACAAAATAAGTTTAAAAAAAAATCAATATGTTGAATTAATGAACTCTGATAGATTATACAATTATTTCATCCTGTGATAACACCGCTGTAATACTGAGAAGTGGATTTGAGATCCTACAGCAAAAAGTCTCGTCTAGAACGTTCTTATGAGAGAAAGCGCAGCAGTCAAAGCTCTCCCCCTTTTAAACTGCTTCCTCCCCCTCGTATGCCCCTCCTCTTTTTACACCCATGCTTCTCTTCTTACACCCCTCCCTCTTTCTCTCACTCCTCCAGTTCCTTGGTCAGTCCAGGAAGTCCTCTGTAAACTGTCACGATGGAAACCGCAGCCTGCTTCTCACTAAACAGCTTAGTCCACTGCCAGCACATTGAACCTCAAACATACTGTATTTCACACTGCATAGTCTAGACTAAAGACTTGATATTTCCTCTCGCATCTTCAATCAAGCAAATATACTCATCTAGTGTATTATATTACTATGTTTGTTACAAGAAAACATGTGGCATGCACATGTCAGAATTTGCTTGGAAAATATTTGCTACTGTGCTTGTATATTATAAAATGTGCTGAAACTCAACCGGTTCACAAAAAACCTGTAGACTGTATATTTTTGTGCAGTCCTCCCAAGTTTCTGTTATAAGAGAATGAAACAAAGTTATAGGAAGAAAAGATCGTCTGCTATTAAACAATAAGCACCATACAAAGAAGTCAACTTAGAGTCCACAAATCCATGGTACAGACATTTTTTTAGAGATAAAAACTGGTGGTACAGCATGACAGAAATGTAAAGACAATTTTCCTTTGTTTGTGGAGACTGCATTAACAATGCAGCGCCAACATCCACTCAATCAGAAATTTCCTTTACATTACAATCGCGCTTATTTTTTGAGTTGCTTACAGAAATTTGCCATTGATACGCAATCCCATCTGGAGGCGTGTTTCGGAGTCCTCGCGAGTGATGGTGTGATGGAACCAGGGCATCTTTTCATGGGCTGTGGTGGCTATCAGCTTCTCCAGCTGAGGTCTCTGGCTAATGATTGCTTGCTCCAGAGCCGCCCCCTGGGGACAAAACACAATTACCTCTGAACTCTCTCTGATCACTACACAGCTGCTTCAAGCAATGGGGATATTGTAGTTACACCAAAGTGACTGAGCGTTGGTGTAAATGTTGGAATTTGTATGCTGTTTTTAGCTTAGTTTTTGACAAGCTACACAGGGTCATGACTCACAATGAGCAATGTTGGCTAGTTGTTCTTCTCACAGTTTTGATGTGGGGCATTAAACAGTGCTATGAATTATTCAAGCAAACCGATTAAACCATATTAGGTTTGCACAGTTGTAACATTGGGGAAGGACTGAAGACAGTTTCTCAGACTAGGTGTTGATACTGAAACTTCATAGCTTAGCTCTGACAGAACATGGTCTCACCACACGAGTAACCTACTGCATATGCATTGTAACATACAGTCCCTCAGGGCAATCTGACTAAAATGTATTTTTGCACTAAAATGTACAGTTGTATAACTAGTTATTTGTAAAATAAATAAATAATGGTCTTGGTTGGAGTTATTAAATGTAAAAAATTACCTTTAGCCCTACCACAGTAAAACACCTGAAAGTGTTATTAGAAATGAGCTAATTTCACTTAAGGGCTTATTTACATTACAAGAGAGAGAATGAAATGCTAGATAGACTTATCTCAGTTTGCATAGTAATTTCCATAGCGTTTGAATTTGCACTGGTATATCTGAAATACTACACAGGACTGTGGCCTTCAATCAAGGGAAAATCAAGCATTATGTGTGTGCACTGCCCAGAAACGTGATGCAGTTCCAACACAAAATTGTCGTCACACTTGTGAACCTCCAGCGAGGCTCGATCAAAAATGTGGCGACCGCTACCTCGGAAGGTGGCGTCTCAAGCTATCGATTTCAGCAAGTTAACATTACAAAATAAACTGCTGTCTTGAGTCTTCTTCGACATGTTTCGGAAAATGCCTCGTAATGTAAACAAGCCCCAACTTTGGTCCCTAAAGTCGTTGTAGAGTACCACCCCTGGCACCCACAATCCCTTCAGTTAGCGAAACAGCCAATCAGGCAAACTGACCCGCCTGTCCGCATAAACCCCAAGGTCCACTCACCTGCAGGTTCCAGGTCTGCTTCACATAATCTTTGATCAGCTTCTCCTTGAGGTCCTCGAAAGGCCCCACCTTCGGTTGCATGCCTTTGGGTCTATTGCAGGGCTTCTTCAGCAGACACACCAGGCCGTCGGACTCCTGGGAGTGGTAGTCGATCACGTCCACCGGGGTCCGGTGGCTTTTCCCGCCGGCAATGGCGTACATTTCATTGAGCTCCCTTTCAATGGTGTAATGGTAGCACTCCCGCCGGAAAGACACTGACAGGGCGTAGCCCCCCAAGTAGCTGCGGCTCTGCCGTAGCAGGTACAGGCCGTCGCTCATGCCCCCCTGACGGAGGTAGTCCTCCGCGTCCTCTCGGGTGATGTTGCCGTAGAAGAAGGGCAAGGCGTGTACTCTGTCAGACATTTTGGAACCCGGTTCTCAGCTGCACCGTAGGGTTCCGGACTGAAGCTCAGCTATGACTCTCAATGGACACCTATGAGAAGGAATGGATTCAAAAAGATCAAGATACACTGAACATCAGCTACATCTTCTATGAAACCTCATTTAGTAAAGCTTGCATTAAATGGATGACAGATAGTTGGTATTAGGTAAAAACTGTAATTATATTTTGTTTTTAATAAATAAAAACACTGCTTATTACTTTTTGCCGGACCGCTGTGTAGTGGTTAGAGATGTGGACTGCCACGTGGTCGACCGGGGTTCAATCCTTGCCACGGACCAAACAAAGTAGGCATTAGGATTTCTTCAGGATGAACTGAAACTTCACTGGCTACAATCTTCAGTAGCTACATTATAGTAAGCCTAATTAAAACTGTTTACTGTTATATTGTGATGGACGAACTGCACCGACAAGGAACATATTTGATTTACATAGCGTGGTGGTTGGCTATTCCACTGTCACTGTCTTCTAAAGAAACCAACCAGCCATGGAGTGATTGGAGGCATTGTTTTCATTATAAGTACTGTGTAGCTATTAGCTAGCCATCTCCAGTAATCTCTTTCTTATTAAATGCGTTGAATGTAGTGTTGCGATCCTGTTCTACATGTTTTTGGTTTGGATGTGAATATGTAATATATGAAACTGGTTTCAATAACCGTGGAGTTTTGACTAATTGGTTTGACCATGCAGGAAGTAAACAGACACCGCATCTCTACACATGCAACAACACCCGCTGTTTAAATACCATAATGGTTAAAGACACACTCTGTCACATGGAATCCAGCCAAGGCAACAACATTCATCCCTTCTAATCGCGGGCCGGCAGAACTAGGCTTGCCTGGTTTAGTTCCTTGTTTTTAACCAACAACTGGCAAACAATTCCATACATGTTAAATGTTGTATAATTTATTCTATACATTTCCAACTCCACATGGATTTTTCTGCAGTGATACTGTGAAATGAATGATTGACAGTAGTTCTCCGACCAAAAGACACAACACACCGAAGGCAAATGCATCAGATATGTAGTGTTGAACACGCCTGTAACACTTCACTGTGTTTCTGAGCAGAGTTCACATAGTAGGAAATCCAGATAGCACATCCCCTCTCCACGGAAGCCTGAGCTGCCCTTATCAAAATCTAATAATTGATTTGACATGCGTGCATAATAATTCATTGACATGCAATGCACACCACAAGATTAAGCTGTTAACGCCGATAAAGTAAGATTGGAGAACTTGATGTAAAAGCACAATTGCAAATCAGCCACACATTCTATAAGTATTTTGTCAAATGTGTAGGTGTACTTTTTATACAGTGGGAACTGCAGCTGATTTCAGTACATTCCAAACTGACGGGACAATCTAGGATGAGCCATTAAATGTCTCTTGCTTTGTTTAGTAAACAGCATGAATGAGACTGGTTGTGAATATTGCAATTATAGATACACAGTAAATGCCTATTATGGATGCCAATACTAAAGGTCCATCAGATTAAAGGGGCACTGTGTAGAATCCTGCCTCTAAACAATAACACGACTGGTCTCCTCGTTATCTTCCCGTACCGAACGTGACCGGTGTAGTACTAGCTCCAGGGTGGTTTAGGGTTGAAAGGATAGTACTGACTGGTATAGTACTAGCTAGTCCAGGGTGGTTTAGGGTGGGAAGGATAGTACTGACCGGTATAGTATTAGTTAGTCCAGGGTGGTTTAGGGTGGGGGGATAGTACTGACTGGTATAGTACTAGCTAGTCCAGGGTGGTTTAGGGTGGGGGGATAGTACTGACTGGTGTTGTATTAGTTAGTCCAAGGTGTTTTAATGTGGGAAGGAGTGTACTGACCGGTATATTGCTAGCTAGTCCAGGGTGGTTTAGGGTGGGAAGGATAGTACTGACCGGTGTTGTACTAGCTAGTCCAGGGTGGTTTAGGGATTAGGATTAATTTTGTAGAAAAATATTATTTGAAACATTAACTTAAAATAAGTTTTTATGCAAGTAGTACGGTAAAAATCTTACATATTGGCCCTTTAATTAATTTTGTATTCACCGTATGAACAGTTGTTCTGAAATAAGGCATGACTCATTTATTTGCATACTTCAGTAGTTCAGAGTTTAGTTTTGTTCATTTTAGTTGAGTTGTCTGTTAAAGTGAACTGGTTGAGTTGTCAATTAGTGTTAATTGGAAACTACACTACCAATGAAAAGTTTCAACTTAGTAGTTTAATTTGTCATGTGAACAGCATACAGGATAAGTTATGGAACGTTAAAAGGAACACTTCCTTAGCATTCTGTTACGACATTGCAACAACAAATAAAGAACAAGTGAAGTAAATCGTTCTAAAATAAAATAAGGATACAAAGCTATACGTGCACACACACGCACGCGCTCGTCGATACGTTATATTAAGACCCATATGTGTTCGGCACGCTCGCAGACCACCTCACACTCATCACAAACACAGCTACTGTGTCTAGACAACCACCGCTGACGAATCAGCATGTTCTGGGTGAGGAGCAACCATCGTCAGGGAAGCACCATTTCCCCCTTGCTGTTGTCGGTTGCTCGCTGCTGCGAGCCAATACGCACTTTCACTCATCTCCCATTATAGACTTCTTAGTTAAAACATTCCAATGAATGTAGTGGTGTATGTTAGCAATGAGGCGCAAGGGCGCGTGGTATATGGCCAATACCCCACGGCCAAGAGCGTTTCTTAGGCACGACACGTAGCGGAGTGCCTAGACACAGTTTTTATTGGCGATATATCAAACCCGCATATCCCTCTTATGAACCGGTTAACAACACAATTAGAGCAGTGAAAAGTTAGTCTCAAGTACCATGGCTAAAGGGCCAATCTGCATTCAGAATTCAAATCGCCTGGTTTATAAGAGACTGTACCACACTGGCCATATACCAGACTGGCTCGTGCCTTATTACTTGAGGTATGGCAACCTGGCTGCTGGTCTTTGCACTGACATGTCCAACACTGGTGAATGTAGGGTTGTAAATCTTTGGGCGTGGCCCCAGAAAGGGCCAGGTAGACTGCTATACAGTCTACCTGGCACCAAAAGCAAAATCTCGTTGCCTCTTCTGGGGGGACAATGATCACCCTTTTGGGGGTCTAAGCAAAAGCCTACTGAACATCAGGGTTCTGGAATTAGATTTCGTTTTGGGCCAAATTTGTCCTGAGAGAATATTCCACCAGAATATAAACAACACCACAATTAATAACCTGAACTACAAATTGACTAAACACATGTAAGCACATAATACATTCAAAGACAGCGAGTTAACATATAATTTTCGATCTGATTACCCTCATAAAATAACCAGTGTAGGTCTACATTCAACCAGTAAATTATTGTTGCATAATGATTTAGCCTACTGAAAGGTGTGGATCCAGTAGTTTTATAGAGTGCATCACTGACAGGAACCATTCCGATCCGACGGTCCCACGTGGACCTCGAACAAAAAGACAACTGTCACCTACAAAGCAGCGTTACCATCGCCGCCAAAAAGCCGTGGGCCTTGTGGAGCAAGGGAAGGAACTACTTCGAGGTCTCAGAGCGGGTGACGTAACCAACTGAAATGCTACCAGCGCTAGCCGCTACGCTGACTAACTAGCCATTTCACACCCGTTACGTGAGCAATAAAAAAAACCACATTCAGCTGACAACGGGTAATTTAGTAAATGACATGAAAACTGGGAAATTGTCCTACAATATGTTTAAAGGTCAACTTGTGTTTTCTACTTAAGGCCGGTATATTGTTTGACAGGCAGTTCTAAAGAAAGCAGAACAGCTTGGTGTGGACAGCTAAGAGGCTTGGCGCTTCTTCTCTAATCTAATGAATCCATTGTGAGTCGTTGTGAGGAGACAGGGCCATAGATACAGGAACATTAATAATAACTTCACCAGAATGTTGAGTCCCGGCCAGCCTCAGTCTGACAAAACATAACTATATTTATTGTACACTATTGTATTTCATTGGAACTGATGGTCAGCCATGATGCCTCCAGCAAGTTCACTTTCACTCTGATCCCTTAGTGCAGATACAAACACATTCATTTTGTGGAAGTCACCTGGAGAAATGCTGACAAATCATCCCTATACCAGCTAAACCACAGAAGTAGGATAGCATCAGCTTAGCAGTCAAAGGCACTACATCTTAATGCTGAGGTGCCAGTAGACACTGGGCTCAATAGCAGAGTGTGCCCGGGAAACTCATGGGCACACTGGCCTTGCATTGTTTTGGACTACGGGAGGGGGCAGAGCAGTTCTTGTTTCATCACGTTGCAGCGACTCCCACAGGCGGTTCAGGCATCCGCAAGCTGATTTGTGTCATTAGTTGGAAGATCATTTGGATAAATGAATAAGCAGAAGAATAAACAGAATGAAACAAAGCACGGAAATAACAAAAGTAACAAAAAAATCGGTGACAGAATTTCAAAACTCATTGACAGAATTTGTAATCGACAATTCTTAAACTAGTGTAGATTACATATTGCCCTGCTTTTACAAACAGCATGAACTAAGACAATGGAAGACCGACATCCTGTTGCAGCCTCAAACTAGCAGCCCGCCAGTAGCAGACAGGGGGACACAAAGGTGTAAACTAGCCTTTTACTGAGAAAAACCTCAATGTGAAAAAAAGAAGAGAAAGGTAGATGAATACGAATGGGCTGTGTGTCAGAAATAGATCAAAAAGTCAGTACTACAAAAGATCCCAGCAGAAAGCAGGGCAATAGTTTGCATACAAAAAGGCCATTGGTGTGGTACTCAGATGTGGCACAATATTTTCCACTTCTTTTCCTTGCATTTTCCCTGTAAACGGTTTTAGATGGCCATCACCCAATAATGACCGTGATACAGAAATATTGGATTACAATTTATTTTCTTACAATGAGCACCCATGGGTACTATGAATCAAGGATTGTGCTGTATATTTTTTCCAATTTTTTTGTCATAAAGTCCTCCCCTTCAAGGTACCTAGAGGGCAGTGTTCAACCCCTGAAATATTTGTAATATCAAAGTTTTTTGGGGGGGGCGGGGGATTAGGGTGCAGTCATATATACTACACCTTTTGACTCTTTTTATAGAAAGTCAGAGAAGATCAAGCTTGAAATATTTGTAACCAGCCTGAGCAGTGGGTCTGTAACATGTTATACCGTAGTAGTTATACCGTTAATACAGTACTGTGCAAAAGTCTTAGGCACCTGAAAGTCAAACTAAGGCCATTTATTTGGGTAGTAACTGTAAAATTTTGATATATAAAATTAAGAGACCACTGCACCTTTTTCTTTCCTTTCCAAAAAAGTTGAAAAGGAAGGTTTTGAGTGAGGAACAGAAGGGTTAAAATTAAAAGACCACTGCAAATTGAACACCTGTTCTTCTCTCAAAACTTTCTCTTTCAACTTCTTTGGAAAGGAAAGAAAAAGGTGCAGTGGTCTCCTATTTTTTTCTGGAGCTGTATACAGTATACATTCTATCAGGGGCCCGGGGCACCAGTGTCTTTGTACCCCCCCCCCCCGTGTGAACACTTAATCCTCTTAGATCTTCACGTTGAATGTGGAAAAAAAAACAAGAAATTATAGGGACTTTTTCCTGTAAAATCACCTCTCTTGCTTCCTTTTTTTCAAAGCACTGCTGTTACAGGGTTTTTGATCTATAATCCATGAAAGAGAAACTGTATACATCACTTACTGAATCTATGTTACGTACATACCAGATTGCTTTTATTGGTTTAACAGAAATACATTATTTTTTATTGAAATAAGTGGCCTACAATTTTCTTCCTGCATAATTTCTGCACAATTTTCCTGGTGTTAGGAAATAATTATTTCAAATCTTACTAATCTGAAGCATTAGTATAACCTAAATGTTCTGAAAATTATATAAAATGCTTTTATATCAAATGAATATCAAGTAAAATATGAATAACTACATTTACATTAAGTCATTTAGCGAAGACTTTGTTTTATCCGATGTGAGGCTGAGAATAATTATAACATATAACTATTATAACTACAACACCTACAACATAGCTCTAAACACTACTTATAATAATCAATATATACTATATTTTATTATTATAGTATCACATACAGTATCTAATATAAATATACTGTAGATTATATTAAATACATATTATTAAATAGATCAAATACTTAACATGCTGGTAGTTAGACGCCTTGGTAAGAGTTGAGGTGTAGCCAAGGGGCCCTGGTATGGGTTGAAGTGGAGCCAGGGGGCCCTGGTATGGGTTGAGGTGGAGACAGTGGGCCCTGGTATGGGTTGTGGTGGAGCCAGGGGGCCCTGGTATGGGTTGTGGTGGAGCCAGGGGGCCCAAGTATGGGTTGTGGGAGGGCCCTGGTATGGGTTGAGTTGGAGCCAGGGGGCCCTGGTATAGGTTGTGGAAGGGCCCTGGGTATGGGTTGAGGTGGAGCTGGGGGGCCCTGATATGGGTTGAGGTGGAGCCCGGGGGTCCTGGTATAGGTTGTGGAAAGGCACTGGTATGGGTTGAGGTGGAGCCGGGGGGCCCTGGTATAGGTTCTGGAAAGGCCCTGGTATGGGTTGAGGTGGAGCCGGGGGGGCCCTGGTATAGGTTCTGGAAAGGCCCTGGTATGGGTTGAGGTGGAACCCTGGTAGTCAGGGCGCACTTGATGGGCTAAAGGGCCCACATATTCAAGCGCTATTGGTTTATCTATCTACATTTTGCAATCACAGTAGATTGTCCCAGGGGCCTCTGACCACAATTGTCCATCGGGGTACCTTGTAAGCCCCTAATGGTCAGAGGCCCCTGGGCCCAGTCCCCATTTGCCCGGGCCATAATCTGGCCCTGCCCTCACATACAGTACACACACTGTGTGAATGGAACAGAATCAATACAAGCACCCTGTATGTCTGAGCCCGTTTTTTTCAATCAGCTGTGAAGGTGTAGCAGCAGGCTGTAATTGCTGACTTGCGTCCATTTCAGAGTATAATGAAGTGATACCAAAACACTGCATAACAGTTACATCTGGAAGTCTTTCAAACCCGCCACAGGCATTACTCCTGCCATCCCTGCACACTTTAACTTCAGCAAAACCAAACCTGTACGGTTGGTTGACATGGTCGTAGTTGTAGGTTGTCATACGATACCAGAGACCAATCTGTGAGTTAATTTAACTGTTGGAAAAGGAGGTACTGTGCAAACACTGGAATGAAGTCTTAACCATATTGAATCAATTATGATGTAAATGAAAACAGAAATTATGTGAATAAATGTTTTGCATGTCTTTGGTCAGGAGCAGCCTGTCAAAGTGCATTCTTCAGAGGGCAAACACATTCTAAGCAGAAGGAATATGTATCTCATGCAATTATCTCAATGGAAACTACTTATTTTGCTGAAGGACTCACTGTGTTGCACAATAAACAATGTTTTTTATTTCAAGCAGTCACACTTCAAATAGGAAAGCCGTCCTGAAAATCTAAAGGATATCTAGGCTAACTGTGAATTTGTGAACACTTAAGGATGATATTTTAGTGGATTTCAGAGTTTGACCATCTATCAGAGAATAAAATCATACCATGACACTTGTATTACAAAATAAATTAAAATTCATAATCAAACAGGATGGATTAGTACATTAATTGCAGACCTCCAAATAAGTAAAAAGAAAAAGTAACCAAAAGGAAATAAGCAAGTCGTTGAATAAAAATATCGAGGATACTATCAGCGACATCATGAGGCAAAGGGTTTGTTCTTCAAAAGCTCAATCGTCTGCCAATATACATCAAACGTCGAAATTGTTTGAAAAAAATATCTTTTGTAATACAACAAATGGTAGCAAAGTGTCTGTGAAACAAAATATGTTATCAATTTCCTTTCATCGGCGAAACATCAAATCAAACCAGCTACAAGGCTTGGTGAATCCAGATAAACATATATATGGAGGTACCCACATAAGACACTATTAATTACAGTAGTGCCCCAATGGTCATGGTGAAAAGTCATTTCAGTTCAGAACTGGTGTCAAGAGATTAAAGAGGGATAAATAACCAAAATTTGAAATGCAGATTTTTGTTTCCTTTACTGAAAACAGTCTAGTAAGTATTGGGCATGACATTTAAACCCTGCAAACCTAGGGGCATTGACTTACAATGTATTTTAGTAAGAAGTTGTTAACAGTAGCAGTTGGTGTCAGTGGTAAAAAAAAAAAAAAAGACTGCAGGCTTTCTTTGGTCAAACGGTGACTTCAAGATAAGGAAACTTATACATTTTAGGCCAAACTATGCCTTCAAATTTCTCTGGGTTTTGACATCCTTTCTGTATGTTAGATCTGCTACTTTCATTTCAAACATTTGCCGTAGGTCAGCAAAACTAAAACGCTCAGGCAAATTGTTTATAAGTGCCCCCAAATATCTTTGATAAAATAAATTACCAGCATCCATACCTTAGTAAACAATCCTATTATTATTATTATTATTATTATTATTATTATCTGCCGTCATTGTTATAATTCCTTCCAAAATTATTTTTCAAAATTTAAAACAAGACTAGAAAATGGTGGAAATGTGTTGATTTTCAATCTGTCAAAATAGAGCAGCAAACACACCCAATTAACTTTGCATTGGAGGAACTCAAATAAAACTACAAATTAAAATGACCGAGTAAAATAAACCTTAAGAAATGCGGCTACTGTGCTAATACAGGTTTGACTACTCCAAGGCAAGCCCTTCAATTCCACCCTCTCTCCGATCTGTTCTACTTTAGCCCAAGAAACTGACCATCCTCACAACATCTACAACCTCTGACCTCAAGCACCATATCGATCTGAACAACCCCAAAGTTCCATTCCATATGTACAATATGAGCTGTAGTGAATGCGGATTTACCTTGGAAGAAACTTCTGCACCACTGCCTCTACTGCAGTCTGTGGCCCTTCGCTGAGGCGACCATGTTCAACTGGCAGCGGGGCTGGGCAGGATGTTGAGCAGGTCACTTCAAATGTTGCAACACCAGGAAAAGTTTCTTCTGAGGGCCTGCAAACGTCAAAATACCACAATGCACAGTTGTAGACAATGACATAGTTCGAAGTCAGTTTGCTACTATACTACATTTGTATGACAGCCTTTCACATTGAAATGTTGTATTTTTTTAGGCCAACTATATATTAGGAAGTGGGAGTGTTTTTTAAGGTTCCTCTTTATTTTTGGCTTGCTCAACTTCCTTGACTGTATTGATGTTGTTACTTTTCTCTTTTATCCGAAACTGTCATGACTGACTGATCTCCCTGACTTTGCTTAATAACATGTGCAAATCCTGAGTAAAGTGTGAAATGTTAAATTAAATGCACCCTCTCTCTTCAGCATACAAACCACAGCATGAGGTCTCATTGTCTTTCTCTGATTAAATGGATTTCTGTATCTTCCACCATTGCAGAAGATATTTGGTTTATATATTGTGACATACCATTTATACAGGCTGATGTAAAAGGTTTTTTAAAAGACAAATCAGATAAAACAAGGTCTGGTTATTGAGAATACCCTGTACATAAATTAAAACATTGAACACTGAAATGTATGCTCTACCCTTGTAATGTTACTTAAATCTCATTGCAGTAGAATTCAGTACATTTATCAAAATTGAATTAAATGTTATTTTTTCATGTAAACATTTTTTATAGCTAGATAAGTATAAAAGGTATATTATACCTCTTTAATAGTCCCAAGAGAAAATGATAATAGTCAGAATATAGCTTCAGCTGTTGTGGGCCTGTATGCTCTAGAGCAAGTGGGTGTGGGTAACTGTGTGGGTGTGTGTGTATGTGTGTAACCAATCAAGTATGACAATCAGGTCACACTGAATGCAAAGCTCAGGAAGTTACAGCTGGGTCTGTTGGCTTCAATGCAATGCCCAATGAATACCCTCAAAACAGTTCGGCAGACTAAAGTTCAGCAGATTACAAAAAAACACTTCAACAACAACTAAACACAAGCACATCTATTTAAAACATATGGGGGATTTACATATTGAGTATATAGTTTTTATAGTAAAAAATAATCATTCATAACAGTTGGCTACAGCTCATGATGGCAACAGGATGCTAACATAGTGATAAAAGTTATTTTTATGAAAAGAAAGTCAAATTACAACACAGATAGTTGTTTCAAAAAGAAACATTTGAATAAATGACAAAATCTAAGTTAAAATTATTATGGCTTACATTTTCCTGGCATGGTTAAGATCCACTCAACCCCTTAGAAGAATAAGTAAACGCCAATAAATACAGTCATTCTGATCACCAACTTATAGAGGAAATTTTAATATCTAATGGTTGCTAAATGGTTGGCCATCAAATCTATGACTTAATTTCTGAATCTTAATTATACATCTACTTCTACCTATTTAGTTCAAATATTTTATCTGAAATTTGACAACAGAAACGAGAAGTAAAAATCGCCCCCTAATGCTAAATATAAATCTTATAAAAAAGCTTAGGGTGTGATTTTTCGGACCAATGATATGCTAACTGGTAACCCTTCCAACTAAATGTATGAATTGTCTGATGGACCTACACAAACAACTCACCTTTGATGGTAAATAGAAAGACCAGGAGAAACGCACGTTGCCCACGCATTGGCTTAATTGACTTGGCAGGTGCTTATAGGACGTTTCTGGCAATGTCTATGGAGAAAAGGAACACAATTAGACCAATGTTTGTGGAGTCCCGCACAAAGAAGAACTGTACTCAGCACTATGACTTCAATATGCAACAGTTAAACTACATTATAGTATGACTGTAGTTAAGAGTGCAGTTTCACTGCTGTTTTATATGGCAAATACAGTATTAGATGTTAACTGGCGCACCCCCTTGAAGTTGGCTGAGGTGCTGAAGATCAGACAATGAAATGTAGGAATCAAAGAAAGTTCCAGACTGTGTTTCAGCTTCAAGCGATTTATAAAGAAAAATGCTAATGTTTCGGTATCAACGTGTCTTCTTCAGGTTTGTGAAAATACGGAGATACTTTTTTTACTCCAGGTATTTTAAGTTAAAGCAACTTTGTGTAGCGAGCTGCATGGTAGGTGTAAAGCACAACAGAAACACTTGAACATACAGAGCACAGGAACTTGTCAAAGTGTTACATAACCTTTTGACATTTCAACCTGGCATGGTGAGATTCACCACAGAATGTTTTTTTTTTCAAGGCATAGAGTGGAAATCGTTGTTTCATGTTGTCTGAGATTGCATTGGCAGGATCATTTCATGCGCTTTCATCACACCGAAAAGCTATAGAAAGTTATTTTAGGGGAGTACTGGCCAAGCTCTTTTTTTAAAATTTTATTTCAGGAAGTTATGTCACTTGGCAGGTGCACAAAGCACAGTTCTACACCAAGCCACATCTAGGGTAAGATTACTGCTCCTAAAATCTAATCTTCACCACCAGCAGGACAGAAAAGAAATCTGACCATCTATCAATAGTTAAAGATAAAGAGACACTACAGAGGTTTATTTACAGATTGGTTCATTCATGCAGAATATGGCGTCATGTTAATCCATTTTACATGCCAAATTAAACAATATTATCTTTTAAGGTCACAACTTCATTCAATATCAGCCTTTACTCATATAAGAGGGGCAGTATTGCATGTCTCAGCGAAATGCTGTCTTTACTGGAATATTATTTCCGTTTTAAAACATTTTTTTTGTTTTTATACCTAAAGCCCCAGTCACAAGTGAGGTTGTTCCCCGTTTAACCAACAGGGGACAGACTCACACAAGCAATAAACCGGCATAGGCTGGGTCACTTTCCAGATTAGAAGACCGTTGTATTCAGGGCACAGAACAAAAAAAGGTTTCATACCTTTTACAGCCATAAACATAATGCTAAATTAAAAATTGTCTATCACTTTTAATATGTAATGTAATATTATTATATTTGGTCCTTTGTGAACACAACCAGATAAATATTACACAATAATTTTTGTTCTTGTATTTGTAATACTGTCAATATATTTGAAGCATTTAACCATTATTGGCACTGCAGACATTCTCCATTTTTTCCAATTTACATGGCATACCTTCCATGCTAGATATATACATGTGATGGAGGGTAAAGTGACTAATTAGTCTGAGGGAGATATATATTCTATATTCATATTCTACCCATACAGTTTATTTGCCAATTTTGTAGAGAATGCACTTTTACAATAGAGCTTATATTGTATTTGTGAAATGGCTGATAGAAAAGGAATCCAAGCATGAATTAATCTTGGATTCCTTTTCTATCGGCCATAGAAAAGGAATCTGAATTGAAGTGGTACTTAATGGCAAGGTTTTTCTTTTTTCCAGGCCAAATAAATGGCGGTAAAAAACTACTAACACCACTCCAGTCGTGATGTATACATGCTTACATAACCTCCCCAACACACAAAAGGTATTTATCCTGGTTAATAAATGAGATTGGGGTTTGGGTATGTAATATAACAAAATGAATGAGAAAAATAGTCATAGACAAGGTTAGAAATAATGATTTTTAATTGAAATAATAATTGTGTCCTTCAAACTTTGCTTTCATCAAAGAATCCTCTACTTGTAGCAAATTACAGCCTTGCAGACATTTGACATTCTAGTTGTCATTTTGTTGAGATAATCTGAAGAGATTTCACCCGATGCCTCCTGAAGCTCCTCCCACAAGATGGATTGGCTTGATGGGCACTTCTTAGATACCAGCTGACTGCTTCTTCCCTTAAATTGTTCTTGCATAGTTTGGAGCTGTGCTTTGGGTCATTGTCCTGTTGTGGGAGGAAAATGACTCCAATCAAGCACCGTCCACAGGGTATGGCATGGCGTTGCAAAATGTATTGATAGGCTTCCTTCTTCAAGATTCCTTTTACCCTGTACAAATCTCCCACTTAACCACCACCAAACCATCACACTGCCTCCACTATGCTTGACGGATGGTGTCAAGCACTCCTCCAGCATCTTTTCATTTGGTCTGCATCACACTAATGTTTTTCTTTCTGGTCCGAACACCTCAAACTTAGATTTGTCTGTCGATAACACATTTTCCAATCATCCACTGTCTAGTGTCCGTGTTCTTATTGCCCACCTTAATCTTTTCTTTTTATTCACCAGTCTGAGATACGTCTTTTTCTTTGCAACTCTGCCTATAGAAGGCCAGCATCGCGGAGTTGTCTTTCACTGCTGACATTGTGACTGGTGTTTTGCGGGTACTATTTAATGAACCTGCCAGTTGAGGACCTGTGAGGCGTCCGTTTCTCAAACTAAACACTCTAATGTATTTGTCCTCTTGCTCAGTTTTGCACCAGGACCTCCCACTCCTTGTTCTATTCTGGTTAGAGACAGTTTGGGCTGTTCTGTGAAGGGAGTAGTACACAGCATGGTATGAGATCTTCAGTATCTTGGCAGTTTCTCAAATGGAATAGCCCTCACTTCTCACAGCAAAAATAGAATGACGTTTCAGTAGAAAGTTCTTTGTTTCTGGCCATTTGAGCCTGTAGTCAAACCCACAATTGCTGATGCTCCAGATACCCAACTAGTCTAAAGGAGGTCAGTTTTATTGCTTCTTTAATCAACACAGTTGATTAAACACAGCTGTGATGACAATTGTGATAACATAATTGCAAAAGGGTTTTCTAATGATCAATTTGCCTTTAAAAATGATAAACATGGATTAGCAAACACAATGAGCCATTGGAACACAGGAGTGATGGTTGCCGATAATAGGCCTCTGTATGCAGATAATCTAGTAAATCAATGCTTCCAGCTAAAACAGTCATTAACAACATTAAGAATGTCTACATTGCATTTCTGATCAATCTGATGTTATTTTAATGGACAAAAAATGGCTTTTCTTTCCAAAACAAGGACATTTCTAAGCGACCCCAAACCTTTGAACAGTAGTACATATATGCAGACTGTTTATCTACAGTCCAGGTATTCACATAGACCAACTAGTCGGGGTTCAACAGCAGTTAAACGTTTGGATGCTTTCATCAATCGCATCATTAACATACAACTTATGCATATTTTTAATCAGTGTTCATATAAATAAACCATCTACAAAATTAAAATGATCCCGAAAGATCGCAGTTCAGTTTTCTGGGGCCAACAATGCTTTTTCAAATGTAGGCCTATATTCTGTATGGATAGAGGTGGATGCACTATGAATTCATGCCATGAGTCACAAGGCCGCCCACGTCGCGAGGGTTTCTTGAAAGGTGTTTGTCAGTGGCAGCAGGGGGAGTAGCAAGCCGCGAGGTTCCACCGTACGTCATGAGCAGAGAAGCTACAGCGACGCATTTCTCCTCTCCTGCTAGCAGCGCCTTTAAATACCCGCGTCAACACACAGATGGATTTTTAGAGGCATTGCAGACCTCAATGCGGACGGGAAGACATGTGCACAATCTGATAATTCAGTCCCTTCGATACAACATGAGAACAACAGTCTAAAGTTCCACCTTTTCATCTTTTGTGTCGATACGTGAGTATTTTGTACCTATTTATTATGGAAGCTCTACACCCGCATTGACACCCGCATGTAATTAAGCTATATATAGTTTTCCTTCTCTTTATCTAATTATATTTTAATAAATAAAAACGGTTAAAAATCTGCAATATGGAAAGTGAGAGCTCATTGTTTCAACTACGCGGTAGGTTAGTTGACCGCATCTAATCTCCTGCATCCAGCCTGCATATTTGGCACGTCGGCGACTCCGGATAGGCTTCTCAATTGAAAGCGTGAAGTATAGAATTTGAAAAAGCATACTCCCAACCAAGTAGTTTTTTAAAAAGCCATGTAGAATAAAATGATCAGGTAAAAGCTGACGCATTGTCTTTAGTTACTTAAGATATAAAAAGCAACGCAATAATACTTACCTTATGCACTGGTATGGTCAATAATTCAAGATGCTATGTCACTGACAATTCTTGACCTTCTCATCTTGTGGCCTAAGAACTGGATTCGCTGATAGTACAATTATTGACGCGACAAAACACGTTAGTCTAATGTACTGCATCGAAACACATTCAACAAAAAGCTTTTAAGACTATTACGGGAGTAATGTTTTTAGTTTTTCATTCCGTGGCGGTCTTGCATAGTCATTGACTTCCCTCTCGTTGATCCAATAAGAATGCTGAGTTAGCATATGACGCGCGATCGTTTTTGCTGGGGTTTTAAAACCGTTATGGTATGGGTGGAAGAGATGGGCTGTTAACGAACACCTGCTTAGCGCATACTGGGAAAAAATGTGTACAACCGCATGTCTGCACGTGTCTGACTGCATCTATTATCAGAGGTCCTTAATGACACTCTATAGCCTTCCTGGATCGAATTTGTTCAGTGGGATGAGTATAGTGTCTAAAAATGTATATGCTAAAAAATCTAAACACTATCGATTTGTATCTTTTTCTGCGATGTTGTTGTGTCTTTTTTTTTAGCTTGCTTGGTGGCTTGTCTACCTCTGGTGCATTGATAACGTAATCCAATTCAGGTGCATCCTCAAAAATTACTTTTTTAATCAAGAGGAATTAGTGACCTATAGGTATTACCAACTACTGGATTTAATGCACATTGGTTTTCATCAATCAAGAGATCAACATCTTCTATTTAAAATCTTTTAACAAAAGGGCTGCCTATCACTTCCCTGTCTACTCCCACACAGATCCCCGGACAAACCACCATCATGCCAGAGCAAAGCAACGACTATCGCGTGGTGGTGTTCGGTGCAGGTGGTGTGGGGAAGAGCTCGCTGGTGCTCCGCTTCGTCAAGGGGACCTTCCGCGAGAGCTACATCCCCACCGTGGAGGACACCTACCGGCAGGTGATCAGCTGCGACAAGAGCATCTGCACCCTCCAGATCACCGACACCACGGGCAGCCACCAGTTCCCCGCCATGCAGCGCCTGTCCATCTCCAAGGGCCACGCCTTCATCCTGGTCTACTCCATCACCAGCCGCCAGTCCCTGGAGGAGCTCAAGCCCATCTACGAGCAGGTGTGCCAGATCAAGGGCGACGTGGAGACGTGCCCCGTCATGCTGGTGGGCAACAAGTGCGACGAGACGTCCGCGCGCGAGGTGGAGACGTCGGACGGCGAGGCCACGTCCAAGAAGTGGAAGTGCGCCTTCATGGAGACGTCGGCCAAGACCAACCACAACGTCAAGGAGCTCTTCCAGGAGCTGCTCAACCTGGAGAAACGCAGGACTGTCAGCCTTCAGATCGACGGCAAATCAAAGCAGCAAAAACGCGCCGAGAAGCTCAAGGGAAAGTGTGTGGTCATGTGAGGTGTACGTAAGAAGTACGTGGGGTGGGGTGGGGGTGGGGGCGTGTAAAAAAACTCAAAGGGACAACAGGCAAGGAGCGAGGGATAAACACGTTTCGGAGTGTGTTGGAACACTTGCCAGTGATGCGCCATGTCTTACTCTCCTCCAGACTAGCTAGCATCCCTGGGAGTTTACTCACAACCGAAACGACTGCAACACGGGAACACCTAAACCAGGATTTATTCAGCCTGACTCATCGTCAAATTAAACAGACAAACAAAGAGTGCAGAGAAGGATCCCCTGAGGACGATTTACATTTTACGTTATAGTCATTAAGCAGGTGCTCTTATCCAGAGAGTCTTACCGTTAGTGGAAGATTTCTCCTTTTCAGCCACATACACAAAGAGACGCATGAAATCATACTAATTCTTAGCCTGCAATTGACGGGATTCTGTAATTGAACCAATTACAGAACTGCAGCCATTCAAGATCTCAACACAAATTAGAAGCATTGCTTGCTTGGCAACGTTCCCCTAACCTACACAAAACCCCCAGAGGTGTACAGAGTCGAGCTAAAGAGAGGCAGCAGGAGGGATGCATGTTTCTCATATCTGCCATTATAGAAACTTAAACATTTCTACGTCTGCAAAACCTGTACAGATTGAATGGATATTACCAAGAAGTGCAAAGTTGTTTAGATTCACACTGATCTGGAAAGGGACATTTTGGAATGCAAACAGTCACATTCACTCGCGGCATCAGCGGTACACAGGAGCAATACTCTCAGGAGTGGACGTGACACGTCAGTTAAATTGGCAGGCTGTCTGGATGGTACTTAAACATAAAATACAAATGTCGCACTCAGTTGTTTTTTTATTTATATTTTTATAGTTTAGTGTCTTTTTGTGAAGCTTCTATTTTCTTTTTATACTATAGGTGTCCTTGGAGTTTGATCCTCTACTAAAAAATTAGGGCCAGTGTATTCCCAGGATTCTGGAGAGATACGATACACAGACTCATAATTGTGACATGATGTGAGTCTCTATAAATTGGTTGATGAAAGTATATGGTTTATTTATGTAAGTAATACATTTATGTCAACCAATTTAGATTTATTTTACCAATATTTGGTGTTATTGCCTATCTGACCAAGTGAGCAACAAAAAACTACCATGAAAAGTTGCAATACAACCCTTTAAGATTGTATAATAAATACAATACCTTTGTAATGATTACTGGTTTTCATAGGTTTTAGATTTAGTTGCAGTCGAGTTCATGCACATTGTTTGTTATATTTTGAGATGTTTTCTATAGATCTTTGTCAGGGCCAATGGCAGCTGGAGATGAGCTGCAAAGCAGTATCACAGAGATAAACAGTATGATTTTTGAGGTCACTTCCTCTGGAAATATTAGATTGTCATTCATTTATATTATTGTCTCCACCATATTTATAACTATATATACCTATATAGTACTACAATATATTACTTTATAAACTATCATACATTATATACAAAAATGTATGCCTGGTATCAACATGGTGCAAGGGTTTTATGGAGGATCTGAATTATGTCATATTCAATATTTATTACCATACCTTCTAGGAAGCCAAACATCAATTTAATATTTCAAAATAAGCATGGATCCACTAATTTGATTTCTCCTAGTGAGCATGAAGTACAAATGTCTTTGTGTCAACAAAGTTTGTTACCTTTGTAAGATTAAGGTTGTGGATAATGTCAGAACACAGCAAACAGACCAAACACAGAATGATGTTCCATTGTTGTATTATCAGTGGCTCATGATGAAGACAGAATTAGAGAAAACCCGTTGAAAAAAAAAAACGTTTCCATGTACCCTAATTTTTCCCCACACAGGGAACGCATGCTTTGTAGCTGACTCCGTGCATTCCAGCATACCTGTTCCTTTAAAATGTTCCAGTTTTAAAACAATAGTAAAAGTGCAGCAACTGTGGTCACCTATGCCATTTTGGACACAGTTATTACAGAAAAACGGCAGTTGAACTGCACACGCAATCAAGTCCTGCTGCAGTTTATCAGCAGAAAACTGCACTTGCACTGCCATCTGACTGCATTTTTTTTGTGGCATGTCATGTAAAATAGGCAAAAACTACAATAAAAAAAATCTAAAACCAAATCCCCCAAATGTATTTTTAGCAATACACACTGAACATTCAGTACATCCGTTTTATTCATGATATTTTGGAGAATCACAAAAATATGTATCTTACATTAATTGTTAAAACCTTTGCAGACAATTGAAAAGAAGGAAATAGCACGGGTGTATATATTTTCAGTATGGCATTTCTTGTTACTACTGCATAAGCAATGTGTTCCTGCTTCATAGTTAGCTTGTATTGCTACATTGGCAATCTTTGTATACAGAGCAAGTGAGTAGAGAAACTGTAAGATATTGATTGTATACATTTACATCACAGGCATGTAATGTTGACAAGTTGATACTGTTAAATCGAGCTAGATACGTTTATGCAAATAGGCTAATCCAGTGTAACTATAGGATCACGGTTCTAAGCCCTTCCTTAAGTAAATCAAGTGGTTCATCAAAGTATACATCATCAGTGATCAAGTGTAACCTGGGCTAGGAAAGTGCTTAAAAGTCAGTGCTACAAGAATTAAAGCCTATTTTTAGTCGATTTCAAAGCCAGAAGTATTGAATACATTGTTTTAATCTAATGGCTGTATAGACATCATGTGTGCCTACGTGTTTATATTTAATTGTATATATATATAAATTCACAAGAATAAAGGTAATTATGCATTTAATATGGTGTTGTTTTATTAAGCCCTGTGTTTTTTCTTAGAAATGTATTAGAAGTTTAGTGTCATTTTGAATGCTACGCTATTAGAATGTTCAACTATTGAACTTAATCTCGTGGACGCAGTTTTCTACTGTTAGTGCATACAGAACATTCTTTAGCTCAATGTCTGACATAATCAGTACAACACGATAATAATTAAAAAGAGAACAAAAAAAGAACAAACAAAAAACCTCAGAGTAGGTGTAGCTATGTAAAAGATCAGATCCCCTGTCCAAAAATTTTTATTTGTCATGACAGAAGCCAAAATGCATTGTACAACAATGGTTTATAAATAAGGCCCCAGAACTACGTAGATTTCTCCACATCCTCTGCGTCTTCACAAGCCCCCAACTGTCCTCACAAACCATGTTACCAGTGGTTAGATGACCAATAACCATTTTCATGCAAGTGCCCAATTGAAAGAAGCAGTTAATTACTGTACTGTATTTAGCCCTGGAAAAAGGAGGAGAGGAAAAAAATACTACAGTGAGCAGGCAGCAATAATAGCTACTGTAATCAGCATGGTTTCTGGTTTTGGTTGCTTGTGTGTGTGTGTGTGTGTGTGTGCATGCATGTGTGTGCAAAGCAGAGATTGAGACTCATTATGTCAGTGAAGTGCCTTTGAGGACATAATGGAGCACCTGCCAGCACCAAGAGCTTACGCCTGTATTGTGGTGGCTACTTGGCAAGCAGAATGGGCCACTTTGTGATGAGGAAATGGTAATACTATGCTAACACTATGCTAACCCTTTCAGGGGGTTATGGCAAGTCTAGGATATGTATTACTTAATTACCACTTCATGACTGGGAAATGCTAATGCCATGCGTTACTAATGCTATTCTAGCCTGGTAATACTGTTGTGCAGCCCCCCCGTCATGTCTGAGAAACGGTTGGTCCTGTAGCTCATTTGATAGAGCATAGTACTTACAATGCCAGGGTTGTTGGTTCGATTCTCATGGTAAGCAAGTGAACTTCTTTTAGTAGAACATGCAGGCTCTCACTAATGTGAGTCACTCTGGCTAAATGCATCAGCTAAAAGTCTTTAATGTTGAATTCCTAGTAATTCCATCGACCAACAGAATAAGTGTAGTTTACAAATGTGGAAGCGTATAGTTAACTTATTTCAAATTATTTCAGTCACTATGAAAATGAAAATTCAATCATGTATTAGTATGCACAGTCGCTGTCAATATTAAAATGTTAATGAAAAGCCATTTGGCATTTCATTTTCAAAGTCACGCCCCGCTTTGCGGTTAACAAAATTCAAATGTTAATTCAAATGTGAAAAGTGAGAAACAGCGCCCCCCTTTGCAATTGAATTTCCACGCTCAAAGGCTCAAAAGGCCCTGTCAGTCATTCTCTGAAGGCGTTTAATATGTAGGCTACAATCATAGACGTATTGGGTACAATGGCAACTGCAGGGCTAGTGCAAGTAATGTTGGATTTCGCAGATTGTATTGAAAGCAATTTGATTTCCTGGTCAGATGCTCATGACAGAATAGAAATGATAACTGAAAATGTAGCTGAATTCTTTGCAATCACTAATAATGATATTAGTGTTGGCAAATTTCAGGTAGTGATGGCAAATTTAATTTTCATATTGACTGAAGTAATGCAGGCAAAAGTGGAAAATGAAAATGCAAGGTGGGATTGCATTAACATTTGAAATAGGTTAACTACAGTTGTGCTCAAAAGTTTGCATACCCTTGGAGAATTGGTAATATATGTACCATTTGTAAAGAAAACATGAGTGAGCAGGCAAAACACGTCTTTTTTTTCTTATGGGATTCACATTCAACTGTAGGTCAGTCTGTAACAGAATGGCACAATCATAAAACAAAACATGGCAACAAAGAAAAAAATGAATTGACCCCTGTTCAAAAGTCTGCATACACTTAGTTCTTAATACTGTGTATTGCCCCCTTTAGCATCAATGAGTATGCAGTCTTTTGTAATAGTTTTCTATGAGGCCCTGAATTCTTGCAGGTGGTATTGAGGTCAGGAGACTGTGATGGCCACTCCAGAACCTTCACCTTTTTCTGCTGTAACCACTGGAGGGTCAACTTGGCCTTGTGCTTAGGGTCATTGTCGTGTGTCACCTTGTGTGTCTGTAACAAGGCCAACATTCAAGGGTATGTAAACTTTTGATCATGGCGCCAAACAACTATGTGCTAAAAAATGGCTTCATATGATCACTATCCGTAAATTAAAGACAGTTTTTTTGAATGTTCAGTCATATTTTCAGAATCAATGCCAAAATTTCACAATTTCTGCCAGGGTATGCAAACTTATGAGCACAACTGTATACGCTTCCATATACAAAAAGGCTGTTTCTTGAGATGCACCATCTCGTTTTCACATGTCCAAATGCTCACATGCCAAGTTTAACAAAATGCAAACGTTTGAAAATAAACTCATGGGACTGCTGCATTACTAGAAAACAGGGTCAGTAGTCAGGATAAGTTATTAATGGCTATAGACAGCGCAGCTGTGTTTACGATTGAGTTTATAATTCACTATGACTGCAATATTTTTGTGCTAAGACCATTTACTCCCAATAATACGGAACATCAATCTGAATCCACCCCACCACTCTTTCGGCAAAACGTTTCTATCTAATAAAAAATACCTGATAAGAAAAAGTTATCTTTCAAATAGGATGTTGCATAATGCAAGATATTCTGCATTATGCAACATCCTATTTGATGGATGTTGTACTATCTGAACATGCTCTAATGAAACAGAACACACCGCTTTAACATCTCAGTTGTTCAAATCAATTCAGGAGCACAGTGACTCACTGCTGTCTGACCGTCATACATGATCATTTACTGCATTCACTTTTTTTTATACTAATCCCTAGCTTAGCCATTGTAGCTTCCATAGCCACTATCTGATATTCAATAAATCAGACTCCACTACTATAAAGTCCAACTTGGAAACAAAATGTGTTTTTTGGTCTTAATTTAGGGTTAATGTTAGCCATAAGGATGACAATGTTGTTTATATTAAGATTATGGCAGGGGTTAAGTTTAAAATAACATAAGATACAAATGGTAGGAATGGACAGGTTTATGTGTTTGTGGCTAGAGAAGCTAGTGTCGTCTGACATATGTGAACGTTCAAACAGATCGCTTAGTCAGCAGACACATTTATACACACCTCTCACGTGCTTTTTCTTCTTCAGATGAGCTGATATTGTCCGTTTACACCAGCAGGACCGGATTGTAATCAGTTCACATTTCGTCTTTGAATCATCCACACCTGAAGAACTGGAAACAAATGTTAGAACACGCTTTAGAATCAGTCAAACGTGGGCATCCCGTGTCAATCTCCAGATGCTTGTTTGACCACTCGGGTATGTCAAAGCAATGAGGGAGCATTTTATGAACATTGTTTTTTTGCCTTTATTCACACTGTATAATCTGATTTGAATACCTGAAAGGGCAAGGCGGCAGAGACTGTTTCCCCGGTTGCGTAACTAGATGACAGTGTTGGTGTGCAGTGAATCATAAGAATGGATGTATCGACCTCCAGTGATTGTGTATGAAGGTGAGCTTTGTTTTGTCTGTATTTTTTTGTTCTCTTGGGTGGACACCAAATCAAAGAGATATTCTTCTGTCAAAATGTCCCCCACAGGCTTTACTCAGTGAAGAACTTTTGTTATGACAATATTATCATTACCTTTGATGTTGGGTCTAACAAGCAAGAGCTATTTCCTTTCTGAAGTTGAAGTCTGATTACTCACACATCACATTTCAGCTCTATGATGCCACATTTTCTCACGAATCCTAAGACTGAAAACACATCTGCACATAAAGGACTATAGTACTGTTGTTACACATGATTACCATCAACATTATGAACTACAGGTGCTGGTCATAAAATTAGAATATCATCAAAAAGTTGATTTATTTCAGTAATTCCATTCAAAAAGTGAAACTTGTATAATGTATACATTCATTCCACACAGACTGATATATTTCAAGTGTTGATTTCTTTTAATTTTGATGATTATAACTGACAACCAATGAAAACCCCAAATTCAGTATCTCAAAAAATT
>JACXGI010009513.1:9877-30158 GCA_016801175.1 Esox masquinongy
TGCTATAGGTGTCTCCAGTGTGTGTTTGCTGTAGGTGTCTCCAATGTGTGTTTGCTGTAAGTGTCTCCAGTGTGTGTTTCCTGCAGGTGTCTCTTATTTGTGTTTCCTGTACGTGTGTCCAATGTGTGTTTGCTGTAGGTGTCTCCTATGTGTGTTTGCTGTAGGTGTCTCCAATGTGTGTTTGCTGTAGGTGTCTCCTATGTGTGTTTGCTGTAGGTGTCTCCTATGTGTGTTTGCTGTAGGTGTCTCCTATGTGTGTTTGCTGTAGGTGTCTCCTATGTGTGTTTGCTGTAGGTGTCTCCTATGTGTGCTTGCTGTAAGTGTCTCTTAGGTGATCGGAGAACAGTTCTTAAAGGATTGGATGACAGTTGTTTCTTCACTTGGTGGATGGTACTAAAAGAGAGGATGAAATTACTTTGTTTTCATGGTAGAGTCTACAAGTCTGGACTGACCATTCTTTTGGTAGCGAGTATTGAATAATATAATGGGTGTGTCAATTGTTTTGGTAGCGAGTATTCTGTAATATAATGGGTGTGTCAATTGTTTTGTAGCGAGTATTCTGTAATATATTGGGTGTGTCAATTGTTTTGGTAGTGAGTATTCTGTCATATAATGGATGTGTCAATTGTGTATCAAATAATAGATCCGATGCCATGAAATTGGTAGATCAGATATTTGTCCCCAATATTGACTCAATTTCGACACAAATGAATTAACCTTTTGAATTCAAATGAATCTGGTTAATATTGCTAATTTGCCCCATGACTGTTTTATTTAATGGAAGACTAATTTGATGTCCCATTTGCCCCTACTTTGGGTAAACATTTATGGCAGGAAGGAGAAGGAACATATGTTGTCTTTAGAGAATGAATGAGCAGCCTTACCACACCCCTTTTTAACTGTAATAAATACTGACTGTTCATGTATTTTCCTCAGAGATTCCTCACAGTAAGCTTTTGACGCGTCTCTCTATTTGCAAATAAACTGCTAATTATGCCTAGAGTACTTACTTCCATTAACTGCTAATTATGCCTAGAGTATTATGTCTCTGTACTTACTTCCATTAAGAGTTCCTATCGATGGAATTACCATCACATGCTACATTCAGGATGAAGCACACTAAACAGGGATTCATTTTCAATACAGCAAACATGTTCATTTGTGTTGTATTACACCCAAGAGTCCTTTTTCTAGACATTGGATATACCTCTCTTGGTATCCTCTATGGGTTTCAGAATATATTATACAAAGTGATTGATTAATACGGTGTCTCTCCAAGTTTTCATCCCCATGGACTTTTCCACAATTTCTTGTGTTACAACATGGAATTAAAATGGATGTTGGTGTTGGATTCTGGTGTTTTTCCCACTGATAAATACAAAAAAGTCCATGATATCTAAGTGAAAAATGAAATATGTTCTAAATAATTACACGTGTACAACAGGAAATAATTGATTGAATGTATTTACCCCCTTTAGTGAATATTTAAAAGAGGCAATTTTGGCAGCAATGACTGAATTTGGAAAGTCTCTACCAGCTTTGCACATCTGGTCACGGTAATTTTTGCCCATTATTCTTTGCAAAATTGCTCAAGCTCCATCAATTTGGATCAGGACCTTTGGTGAACAGCAATATTCAACCCTTTCCACATATTTTCAGTTAGATTGAGGTTTGGGCTTTGACTGGGCCACTCCGGGCCATTTTGGTTTAACACACTCCATTGTGGCTTTGGCTGTATGTTCAGGGTATGTGCCCTGCTGGATGCTAAGTCTTGCCCCACGGTCTCTTGCATTTTTCTGCAGGTTTTCTTACAGGATTTCTCTATACTTTCCTGCATCTATTTTGCCCCCTGTCTTCACAAGCTTTCCAGGTGCAGAGAGGCATCCCCATAGCATGTTGCTCCCACCACCATGCTTCACGGTAGAGATGGTGTCTTCAGGATGTGCTGTGTTAAGCTTCCGCCAAACATAGTGCTTAGCTTTGAGGACAAAAAGCTTTATTTTGGACTCAATGGATCATAGAATTCTTTTCCATGTGTTGTTTTGTTTTTGCCACTCTCCCATAATGGCCTGTTTTGTCAAGAACCAGGATATAGTTACAGTTTGAACAGTGTCTCCCAGCTCAGCCCTGGACGACTAACTATTTTAGAGTTGCCATAGGCCTCTTGGCCTCCCTGACTAGTACACTTTTTGCCATTTTAAAGCTCTAATCCGTAATATAGTACATAGGTGATAGTTGTGTTTTAGACCTGGGAAGCTCGAGAAATTATCCAGTAATTTGTGTGATTGCAGATTTTGATATTCTGGCAAAAACTCAGGAAGGAACTATTTTTTATTTACTCTCTTGGTTTTCCTTACATTTCTGTCCATTTCTCTCTTTTTCTCTTTCTGTCTATTTGTCTTTGGATCCTGCCATTCTATTAATCAGTTGTTTTAGTGTGTGTGTGTGTGTATGTGTTTGTGTGTGTGTGTGTGTGTGTGTGTGTGTGTGTGTGTGTGTGTGTGTGTGTGTGTGTGTGTGTGTGTGTGTGTGTGTGTGTGTGTGTGTGTGTGTGTGTGTGTCAGCGTGTGTCAGCGTGTGTGTCAGTGTGTATGTGTGTGTGAGAGAGATAGTGAGTGAGAGAGACAGGTGTACTTTGTAATGTTTGTTTGGGAGTCTATTTTTTAATGTCTGTAGTGTCTCTGTTTGTTTTGACATCCTTAAATTCATAATAATTATTTTAATTGAAAATGAATATGTTCTTACGCCATGTCTCTTTGGCATTACTCAGATACCTCTAGAGTTTGGTTCAAAGTTTTCCATTGACAAGTGTTTTTATATAACCCTGCTATTGAAAACCTCACTTCACCTTCTTCAAATGCAGTGTTGGTTATGACTGTGTTCTGATTAGTACATTCTGTATAACCTTCCCACGGTGCTATGAGTCAGTCAGTCAGTCTGTCAGTCATTCTGTCAGTCAGTCAACACTGACTCCCAAAATGTCCTCTCATGAGGTGCTGGAAAAGAGGATGACTATTTGAAAACATTAACCCATATTAAAGTAGCAAGATTTTATGTACAAAAATACTTGAGCCACAATGGAGCTCTAAGTCTGCTGAATGGCAGCTTGGCTTGCATAAGACAGTCATACTTAAAAGAGAAAGAAGTCAACAAATCAATACAGTTTAACAACTACCCCATTTAATATTCATTTAAGCCTAACTAATGATGATATCTGTATTTTTTTAGAGGTCAGTTTCTAGCTTTTATAATGTTAGGAGTCAGGACACAGGCACAGGGACAATGGAGTGCTTTTAGTAGTGATGGGACACAGTACTAGTTAGTCGTGTAGTTTTGGTTGCTATGTGTTGTTAGTAGTGATGGGACACAGTACTAGTTAGTCGTGTAGTTTTGGTTGCTATGTGTTGTTAGTAGTGATGGGACACAGTACTAGTTAGTCGTGTAGTTTTGGTTGCTATGTGTTGTTGGTAGTGATGGGACACAGTACTAGTTAGTCGTGTAGTTTTGGTTGCTATGTGTTGTTGGTAGTGATGGGACACAGTACTAGTTAGTCGTGTAGTTTTGGTTGCTATGTGTTGTTGGTAGTGATGGGACACAGTACTAGTTAGTCGTGTAGTTTTGGTTGCTATGTGTTGTTAGTAGTGATGGGACACAGTAGTAGTTCTCGCTAATCTAATTACAGCGTTTTTTTACCGCAGTAAGATCAGATAGATTGCATCGGCATGCGGAAGATTGCGTCAAGCTGTGATTGCACTATTCCAAAGCATGGGGGAGCTAGAATGCAGAAAATGCTATTATTTCTCAAAAATTGTTTTCTGAACGATAGTTGCACACAATGTTTACATTGTTCCTAACATTACAGCTCCTAACATAACAGGTTTAATTTAAAAGTGACATTTTCCAGTTGCGTCTTCATCACTGCTATAATTACTATGTGTTTTTGTAAAGAAACACTAATAGTCTACACAGAAATAAATACTATTTGTTTAAACACTTGAATTATCTTAAAAAATAATATAAGCTATTTGCTTAGATTATTGTTTTGAAGTAGAGTATGCTAGAAGAACGCATCTTATGACAAGTGGCGAATTGACTTTACAACCGGCAGTAGGCTATACTCTCCTAATTGGTCAGACTACCTTGCAGTTTCTCCTCCTGTTTTTTTCGTTCTACAATATTGAATAAAGCTTAAAAATGAGAGTTCAGTTGTTGGAGAAAGAAAATTATTATATCCTTATTATGACTGGCTTTTCTCTGTTGACTTGGGCAAACTATAAAACGAAACACAAACTATAAAACCAAACACAAACTATAGAACCAAACACAAACTATAAAACCAAGCACAAACTATAGAACAAAACACAAACTATAAAACCAAGCACAAATTATAAAACCAAGCACAAACTATAGAACCAAGCACAAACTATAAAACCAAACACAAACTATAGAACCAAACACAAACTATAAAACCAAGCACAAACTATAGAACCAAGCACAAACTATAAACCAAGCACAAACTATAGAACCGAATATATGATACTGCATTTTCTGCTTCAACACCTATACAACAATATTTTACTAAAAATTATTTCGACATATAACCAAATACAGGATTTACACTAGTCTAAAACCGCCAGGCCTTCAGACCCACAGTATCCATGTGGTTTAACGTCGTTAGCATTCAATAGTCTAAAGAAGAATTCATTACAGGATTTATTTGTATTAAATGTCAAATTAATTTGCGGAATACAATAATGTGTTTGTTTTTCAGGTCTTATGATTGGAATACAATAAAAACAATAACTTCAAAGAGCACACACTATAGCATGTTCAATCATTTATTAGGTTCTAAAAACTAATTACATTAAAATACACCACACATAAATTCTTCACATTAAATCCAATAGTGTTGTTTTATTTTGAACTTATTTTGATGATGTTCACAGGAGGGGCTGTCTTGAGGCATGGAGGTGCTGACATGAATGGCTTTAATGAGCACTGACGCAAGCTGCCCAGCTTTCTTAAAACTCAATGCCATCTCCTGCTACTTCTATAGGAGATAATGAAACGATGTTTCACAATCTCAAACATCTAGGCCTCAACAAGGACTCATAGACAAATCAGCACCATTGACCGAAAATGCGGTTAAATGGCTTAACCGGTTTTATGAGCCTGCACTCCATTCTAATTAACATCTATATAATCTATTCCATTACGGGAATTGTGAATGAATGTTTTATATCTCAGGAATTATGTAATACATCATGTGGAGTTTATTTAGGCTTTAGGTCAAATTGGCCAATACATTTCTTTGAATAAAGGTCTGATAGTCGTAAATGACTGCCTTTTTGCTCCTCTGTTTTTGCACAACACTCGAATGATTGAACAACATAATAGCATATGGAGAACAGACTGTACATAAAGTAGACATTTTCAACAACAACAAATAACTACATTGCATGAAGTCTAAGCCTGTAACTTGTATTTGTAAAATGATTTATTAAATACGAGAGCAAAATATAAAGTGTTTCCGATACACATGGCCTATTGTCTGCCAAGAGAATTAAGTGCTCTGCATTTTTAGGGAACATTTTGCCTATAGAATGTATAAAATAAAATAGTAAATGTACTTGATTGGAATTAAGTTTAACAAAATAAGCCTTATCATCATGCAGCCAGAAATAAACAAAATAGATATTATTTCAATGTGCTACATTGCAAATAAAGTGCTTTCAAATATTAAGCGCTCGGCTTTTAACCAACTAATACAATGCACAAACATTGAAAAGCTGAAGAATAATAATGCAATTATATTGCCAGTTCTTTTCCATGTTGTTTTATTCATAGAAGGATGATGCTCCTGTTTTTGTGGTTCTCAGTGAACACATTTATTATTTTCTGGGTGTCCAAGGCTTTGTAGAGTTCAGTGAATCATGAGCGCCAATTGTTTTTATTCAGCATTGTGGGAAACCCAACTTGGGTTGACCTGAGAACATTTAGTGCAAACTGTGCTAAGGTGGGTGCAACCATTTAGAAGAGCAAACCTATGTGTTCCATTAAAAATAATGCAATATTTTTTGTATTAAAATATGGAATCATTTTTAAAAAATGATTTGCGACATTCTGCTGCCATATTTTTCATCATTACACCTCTTCATCCTCATTTTTGAATTAATTCCAATTCACCCTAGGCTCCGATCTTTTAACTGGGAGTATCTCCCATTCATTCATTGAAATAACAGGTAAATAGTCTCTAAAGGTTGTCAGTTTGTGAGTTTTGAAGTTTGTCTATTTGTATAGCACCAGAGACGTTGCTAGGCCTATTTTAGGGGGGCTTTAGCCACCCTAAAACATTGATGATCATTAACATTGATGACTTGATCAAATGATTACTCAGTACAAGAAGACGTTTTTCAAAATTGCTGTTGGATATGCCGATAATAGGGGGTTCTACAAGATAAGTTATCCAAGATGTATTTTTGAAATCAAATTGCTTCATGCTATCAGAACAATATACAAATCTGACTACTGTATTTACCATTGGTTTTTAATTATGGTAGAAGCACATATATCTTAAACACATCTCAAAGTAGACCAAAAATGCTGGCCAGATAGTACTCAGACAAGCGCAAATCACTCTTGATGGGCGATACCCTGAGATAAAGGATCATGCTCCTTGTGTTTGAATGTGAATTAACTTAACAATGAAAATGAAGTGTAATGTTAATGACATAGTTAATCAATGTTGATCACATGCAGCGGGACAAAATCTGGTTTACCTCTAAACTTAGTATTGCAATCTAATTCATGAAGTTCCTTTTTGTTATTAGGAGAGAAACAAAATATGAAACATACAGATCCGGAAAAAATTAAGAGACCACTGCAACTTTTTCTTTCCTTTCCAAAAAAGTTAAAAAGGAAAGTTTTGAGTGAGGAACAGAAGCGTTCAATTTGCAGTGGTCTCTTAATTTTATCCCTTCTGTACCTCACTCAAAACCTTACTTTTCAATTTTTTTGGAAAGGAGAGAAAAAGTTGCAGTGGTCTCTTCATTTTTTCCAGAGCTGTACAGGTGATATATTTATTCTTTACATATTGGTTAGAGACGCGGGCTCCGGAATAACAGGTCCCGTGTTCGCCTCCCATAACAGTCAAATTGCGTTATGCCTGAGGTTCAGGACAGATGAAAACTTGGATACAACTTTACGTAGCTAAGTAATAGGAAGCCTAAAATAAAACGGTTCTGGTGGATATTAGGATTTGTTCAGGATAGACAAACACTTCGCTGACACGATTCTCTCGTCTTTTCACTTGACAAAAAAGTCAGTTATCGTTAGTGGTGGCCATTCGAGGCCTCATTACCGTTCTTCTAGCAGGAGGATATTATGCTAGCAGTGCTGAGAAAATCTGAGTGCCGCTAGCATAATATCCTGCTGCTAAAATAACGCTAATGAAGCCTCAAATGGCCATCACTAGTTATCGTCACCTATATTGATAGATACTGTATCTATATCATTCACGAATGGCTAATAAGCTGTTAAAACGGCCTGTGGCAAAAGCCATAAAGTTCATACATGCTATTTGTGGTGGAGGTAAACTTAATAAGAAATGTTGCTCAGTTTAACACAATATAATGGCGTCTAGCGACATATTACTTGCTAATAAGCTTTTAAAACGGCCAATGGCAAAAGTCATACAGTTCATAGATACTATTTGTGGTGGAGGTAAACTTAATAAGAAACATTTCTCAGTTTAACGCTAATTAATGGTGTCTAACAAAATATTCAAACTTGGCGTGATGTTAATGAGTGAAAATAATATAATGCGAAGAGGCTATACTAATGTATAAACAGCATGTGTGCAGTTTGGTGGCGTAGTGGTTAATGACATTGCCTTTCACGTGGGCGACCCGGGTTAGATTCTCTAGAGGGCAGCCGCGATTAACACATTTTATTGCGGGCCGGCTGAACTAGGCTGGCCTGGTTTCTTGTTTAAAAAGAAATTGATTGAGGGATTACAATTGTATGCTTTATTTTTATTGTGTGTTGGACCTGTTTTGGATGCTGTGGGTGTATGTTGTATAGGGTGAGGAGATGAAAAGTCATGGTATCCTCCCTACACGTCCATCTATAGACATTTTTGTGGTTAGAATCTTCCATGCTTACACACCGGAACCGACAACCGCTGCCTCCTCCATTACTTTCAATGAATGCTCGGCGGCAGCTTTGCCTCCTACCCTGGCGGCCGCGGTTGTGGCAAGCTGAAGCAAGGCGGCTGCCACCCACGAGAACGCGCACAATATTTGGTCCTGCTGCTCAAACTTTTGCCTCTTGCTGCTGGACGGTAGCCAATCAGAGATCGTGCATTTATCACTATCGCAACAATGGAGGATTTAATAATGCTGGTGTCAGAGTACCCAGAGTTAAATTACACAACGTACAAGAATTATAATGATAGTAACAAAACGAATTGTCCATAATTCCCTGAACGAAGGCACATAAAGGTTTGGCTTGTCGTTTGCATTTGTCATATTTTCGATGTTGCATCAAGAGTGCTACGCTACTTCGGTTGCTTTAGTTACAGCTCCAAGGTCCGTTCCGGGGGAAACTCTGAGTTTACAATTTTAGTTCCACACACAAAAAAGTTACGTGTGCAATTAAACTAGACTATATTCATTTGGATCACAACACGTACCAAACCGATATTTTATATTCAGTTTAGTTTCAGTTGTACATATTACTAACAGTAATTATAATATTAACATACTTGGTGAACTGATAAGACAAGGCAGAGTAGATGTTGACCAAAACGTGAATGAATTCACAGTGACTCGAACCCCAGAAAAACGCTCAGCATTTCGACCCCTTTGCATGCCGCCCTAATTGCCGACGATGATTAATAAAAACGAGGCGTTTCGGACGGCGGTGGCCAGTTCTGCTGTGTAAGCCCCTTAAGAAAAAAAATCCATGTAATAAAGCCAGGTAGTTCCAGCACAGATTAGAAGTATAGAAGTCCCCTGTTTGTTCCAACAAATTAAGCAGTGCCAATCACTGAAAATATGTTGGTCTTTTTTAATGATTTCATTTGGCCAGATCCAAATTTCTGGTTGAGGCAACCAGGTTTTTGCTAAATTGTCCTGTTACTCTGTTAATTTCATAATGATGTTGACTGTAACAGGAGCCCAAGGACAAGTGGATACACAACATCCTCATGACATCAGAATAGTATAGTAGGTATGTGGTTATTTTCTTGTTATGCATCCTTCTTTCTAATCCAAATCTATCTGTGCCGGATCATCCAACAAATGTAAACGCCTTATGTTTGCTGAACAGATTTGGCACTTGGATTGGATGCTATGTTGACATCAAAGTGTAGCTCTTCTTATCTCATTACTGACTGGCTACTAATGACAGATCTATTTGTCAGGATCAACCAGTGATTCATCTCAACACATCTATCTGAAACAGTCGCTAAGCAACAATAAGATACCTAAATCTCTTGTCCTCTGACATTTCCATGTCCAGTGTTCTGACCTTCCCACCAGACACACAAGTATGATCAGACGGTTAAGATTAGGTATGGTGTGTGTCAGTAAAGGGTTTGGTCTGTGACTGTGTGATTTAACACTGAAAATTCTTGATGTCAGTGATCTGCCAAGTGTCAGTGGGTAAGAGGAACAGAGAGAACATTATTCTTATTGCTCTGCCTTGAGGAAGATGTCCTGTGTGGGTGTAGAGTTCAGACACATATGGTGACTTCTATGGGTGTAGGTTTCCACAATGGGCTTCAGTACATACTCAGTTTAGAGGACTGTTATTCAAAAATATTTTACAGGAACCACATTTTTTTCCTCCAGAATTGTTGGCAGCCCCATTGGAGATGGGGGGCAATATCAAGAGTGATATTTTTATGCAGGTGAGCTAGGGATGCTACAACATTTCAGTAAACATTCAATGCTGATAAAAACAATTAGCGATTAATTAGGTCTACGCGAGACGGCGCTGACTTGGTTATGGAGCTCAGCAAGGCAACCTAGTCTAAAACAAGTGTCTGCTTTTAATTAAGTGCTGTATTAGTTTGGCATCATGCGGTAAGTTTCTTCTCGGATGCATTGTTGAGTAATACAGTAACATGACGTTCGCAGTAGCATTAAACTGGTGGGCTAGTTGTGTGGGTGGAGTTGGTTTACAGTTGAGCATGCATTACCCACATTACTGATGTGATGGATCATGCCATGAATGTCATAGTCACTTAGAGCAAATTGCATTCCCAGTCAACCTCAATTTATTTAATTATAGCAAAGTTGTCTGTGTACTTTGGGCTATACTTCAGCTATTTTTAAAGCTGCCTCTTACAAGATACTCAGTAATGTCTCATCTTTCCTCCTAACTGCAATTCTGAATAAATTCCAACATATTGTTGTTTTTATTATTTAAAATGTATCAAAGAAGTTTAGCATAGCATATTCCAAACGTAAGAGTAAATAGCTTTATAAACATCTGTTGCTCATAAAACCTTTTATATTTGTTTTATTACTAGTAGCTAGTTGTTTTAAAGGGAACATTATGCAAGACCCATTTATTATATACTGCTCAAAAAAATTAAGGGAACACATCGGGTCTCGATAAAGAAAATATATTGAAGATCAAAATATTTACTGTACATTGTGTAATTTGTTGAGAACAAAATTACGTAACAGCAGTCAATGGAAAACAAAATTGCCAATTGAGGGCTGGGTTCAAAGTAAACAATTTAAATCACAGGCTGTTCCAATTTGCGTGAATTTCATCATGGCAACTCATAATGTGACTCAGTAGTGTGTATGGCCCCCACGTGCCTGTAGGCACTCCTGACAACGTCTGGGCATGCTCCTGATGAGATGGCGGTTGGTGTAGTGGGGGATTTCCTCCCAGACCTGGATCAGGAAATCTGTGAGCTCCTGGACATTCTGTGGTGCTACTTGGCAGTGTCAGATGCACCAATAGATAACACCCTAGAGGTTCTCAACTGGATTCTGGTCTGGGGAACGCAAGGGCCAGTCAATGGCATCAATGCCTTCAATGGCATCAATATATTGCATTGAATAGATACTAGTTGTTATTCCGATCTTAGATATCAACTATTTGCTACTGACTAGTAACTATTCCAATAGCTACTAGTATCTATTCCTGTTTTACTAGAAACTATTCACTTTGAATAGTTACTAGTATCTATTTCACTTTTACTAGTAACTATTCATTAGATACTAGTAACGATTTATTAGTTACTAGTAACTATTACAATTGCTAGTAACTTTTTTTATTCTTACTAGTAACAATTGCTTTTTTACTCGTCATCGATAATGACTAGTCAAAATGACTACTTGATAGTTGAATTAAAAAAGATACTAGTAACAATACAACTTTTGATAGTATTAATTGGGAAATATACTAGTAACTAATGAATAAGTCCTAGTATCTATTGAATAGTTACTGGTAACACTGAAATAAGTACTACAGATCCCCATAGAATTCAATTGCAGAAAACTTGGAATATGTTACTAGTAACAAATGAATAGTTACTAGTAGTTATTGGAAAAGATACTAGTAACTAATGAATAAGTGCTAGTATCTAATGAATAGTTACTAGTAAAAGTGGAATAGATACTAGTAACTATTGGAATAGTTACTTGTAACTAAAGAATAAGTACTAGTAACTTTAAAATAGTTATTAGTAAGTTTTTTGGATTAAATGTTAAAACGGCTTGCCATAGATACCGAGTACCGATAACAAGTACTCAAAGCTGCACAAGGTAGGATTTTGTCAGTACAAAAACAAGTTTTGTCCCCTATAAACATGTTGTTGACCGGGTTCTGGTATTTCCACGATTCTCTCATCTTTTCACTTGATGAAAAAGTCAGTTATCGTGACCAATATTGATAGTTATTGTATCAATGTTATTCACGAATGAAAGAAAAACTAACGTTGTTGTGCCATTAAATGAAATAGCTTTCTCAGTGTAAAGTTCGTCTTCAGTCTCGCTAGCAATTGCTCAATTCTTATGACTATTCCAAGTAGTAAGATAGTAGGCTTATTTCAGGCTAATGTGCTGTTAAAACGGCCAGTGGCAAAAGTCGTACAGTTCATAGATGCTGTGGAAGTAAACTTCGTAAGAAATGTCAGTAATGCTTAGTGGTGTCTAGCTAAATAGTCCAACTTGGCGTGATGTTAATGCGTGACAAAATGATCTAATGTTGAGATGCAATTTTATGACAAGTTAACGTGTCTCAATCGGTCTCAATACTGGCGTACTAGCTTACCGTACACGAAATAGTAAATATTTAATCATTCGCGAAGTATGTACTTGTAGTACATAGTTTGTAGTTGGCGATTTGGCTGATATATATAGCATTAGTACGCAATTGGGAGCAGGTAGAGACCAGGACTACAAACTGCCAATTCCTCCCTTGTCTATTACAACATACAGTACGCAAACTGCAAAGAAGCAGAAGACATAAACTATCTCTCTATAGCTAGCAACCAGGAACCTCAAGCTAAAATGAGCAAGGATAAGAATTACATCGATCTCTGAGTTAGCGCTGTTTTTTTTGGAACAGGTAATTCTATTTTTCATATTATTATTATTCTGGACTTTATTCTCTATTAGAAATTGGTGCGGAACTTCATTCTCGACTGGGCATTGGCGCGGAACCGCTTTCTGAGCGGTGAGTAATTGCAAAATGCTGTTATTGTTTTTTACTGAAAAAGTCGTAACTTGTGCCGTTTTAATAAGGCAGTATTTTCCCATAAAAATGACTATTACCGTCAAAATTCCACATTATCAACAACTGACAATGCCTGGTCATCAAGTGCAATGAACTCAGCAAGAGCCTCTGCTCCTTCATTCGTTTCTGCCCGCGGGATGTCTCTGGACAATTGATTTCGCTTCTCCAGTAGGGATGTCAATGATTAATCAAAGATCGCTTAATTGTTGATAAGAATTTTATTGACACCCATTTATTTGATCGATGTAGGCAATTTCAGTTTAGTATTAATTGAGAACACAATGTATATATTTGGGCGGGGAACCCACTGAATAATCTACTGTGGTATGATCCAAGGAAAGAGAAAGCGGGCAAAAATAAGTGTTTCTTGTGATCATTTCGATTTAAAAAATGATCATGTTCACTGCAAATACTACATTGATTCACAATCGCTTATGCTTCCTAACTGGACAGATTGATATCCCTGAAGTTTAATTGATTTGGTGTTATACTGTCATGATTACATGTTTCCTTAATTTTTTGAGCAGCGTATAATAAATTACACACTTTTATTTAGTTCTGGTATGTACCTTTTATTCGCTTAATCATTTAGTTAAGTGGGTGTTCCACCGAGTTATTTTAAATGTACAGTTGCCGTCATAAGTTTGCATACCCTGGCAGAAATTGTGAAATTTTGGCATTGATTTTGAAAAAATGACTGATCATGCAAAACAACTGACTTTTATTTACGGATAGTGATCATATGAAGCCATTTATTATCACGTTGTTTGGCTCCTTTTTAAATCATAATGATAACAGAAATCACCCAAATGGCCCTGATCAAAAGTTTACATACCTTTGAATGTTTGGCCTTGTTACAGACACACAAGGTGACACACACAGGTGAAAATGGCAATTAAAGAGAATTTCCCACACCTGTGGCTTTTTAAATTGCAATTAGTGTCTGTGTATAAATAGTCAATGAGTTTTTTAGCTCTCACGTGAATGCACTGAGCAGGCTAGATACTGAGCCATGGGGAGCAGAAAAGAACTGTCAAAAGACCTGCGTAACAAGGTAATGGAACTTTATAAAGACGGAAATTGATATAAAAAGATATCCAAGGCCTTGCAAATGTCAGTCAGTACTGTTCAATCACTTATTAAGAAGTGGAAAATTCAGGGATCTCTTGATACCAAGCCAAGGCCAGGTAGACTAAGAAAGATTTCAGCCAAAAGTGCCAGAAGAATTGTTCGGGATACAACAAAAAACCCACAGGTAACCTCAGGAGAAATACAGGCTGCTCTGGAAAAAGATGGTGTGGTTGTATCAAGGAGCACAATACTACGATACTTAAACAAAAATGAGATGCATGTTCGAGTTGCTAGAAAGAAGCCTTTACTGTGCCAATGCCACAAAAAAGCCTGGTTACAATATGCCCGAATAACAGCTTGACACACCTCACAGCTTCTGGCACATTGTAGTTTGGAGGGACGAGGCCAAAATAGAGCTTTATGGTCATAACCATAAGCGCTATGTTTGGAGAGGAGTCAACAAGGATTATAGTGAACAGAATACCATCCCCACTGTGAAGCATGGTGGTGGCTCACTGATGTTTTGGGGGTGTGTGAACTCTAAAGGCACGGGGAATCTTGTGAAAATTGATGGCAAGATGAATGCAGCATTTTCTCAGAAAATACTGGCAGACAATTTGCATTCTTCTGCACGAAAGCTGCATATGGGACATTCTTGGACTTTCCAGCATGACAATGACCCTAAGCACAAGGCCAAGTTGACCCCCCAGTGGTTACAGCAGAAAAAGGTGAAGGTTCTGGAGTGGCCATCACAGTCTCCTGACCTTAATATCATCGAGCCACTCTGGGGAGATCTCAAATATGTGGTTCATGCAAGACGACCAAAGACTTTGCATGACCTGGAGGCATTTTGCCAAGACGAATGGGCAGCTATACAACCTGCAAGAATTTGGGGCCTCATAGACAACTATTACAAAAGACTGCACGCAGTCATTGATGCTAAAAGGGGCAATACACAGTATTAAGAACTAAGGGTTTGCAGACTTTTGAACAGGGGTCAGGTCATTTTTTTCTGTGTTTCTATGTTTTGTTTTATGATTGTGCCATTCTGTTATGACCTACAGTTAAATGTGAATCCCATAAGAAATAAAAGACATGTATTTTGCCTGCTCACTCATGTTTTCTTTACAAATGTTACATATATTACCAATTCTCCAAGGGTATGCAAACTTTTGAGCACAACTGTATATATTCACTAAATGTAAGTGTCTCTATAAGATTGTCTGCTAAATGACTAACATGTAAATATTCACTGAGTGATAAACCCTCTTATTCTGTTTCTGTATCTTTAAAATGTTGCCTCCAAATGTTATTATCTGGTTAAAGTCTCTCAATGAATTTCTGACTCTCGGAGGATGTCGTAAAAACAATGTCCACACAGCCCTTCGCAATCTCCTTAATCATTAATTCTAGGAATAATATAATTCTTAGATTATATTATTCCTAATTCTGTCATACTCCTAAAGAATGTTGAAAACAATTGCTGTATTTGAGCTATAGAGTTTCATTTAAGTCGATGCCAGTTTTTCTTGCCTCTAGCTAGCTATAGCAGAGATGTCATTCTGGATGAGTTAGTCAGGTAAAAATAAAGCTAATGGCTCCAAGGTAAGAAATGGAGAGAGAAAGAGAGAGAGAAAGACAGCTTAGTGACACATCTATTCCACTGTTTTTCTCCCAGCTCCATCACTTAGGCTCCCAATGGAAAATTCACAGCTCTATTTGCCGTCGGTGTCATAAAAGAGGAACGAAGCAGCCTTTGTTTTCGTGGAAATTTTAGGTCAGTTCTGAGACAGTTGGCAGTTGAGTTGCTGAAATGGCCTTGTGGCTGTCTGACTGAAGCCTGTTTTGAGAAGCAAGAGAGCTACTTTGTAGATAGAACTAGGCAAGAAAAAGCATATCCCCCAAATATTAAGCTGTGCCACCCTGTGGTATTTTAGCCTAATTTTGTAAATAAGGCATCTCTTTTGCAAGACTTATTATTCAGCAATATTGTGCAGGTTAATTAGACTCGTATCCTAGAGCATGTCTGCCAGATTTCATCACAGTGAATCAAGCATATCAAGTGATCTAGACATGCCAGTTATAGCTCATGTAACATTAACCCTTGTGGTCAATGTTACATATTCTGTTGATTTTTCTCTGTGTTTACAAGTGTACCTCATGTAAAGTATGATTACTTTCTTTGATTTAAATGTATTTATTTTACCGACCACCTGAATGTTTATATGTCAGTATCAAAGATTATATAATTTAACTACAGTTCAAATGATTATGTCTAAGCTGATGCGGATTAATTTGATCCCAAAAAAAGCAAGTATACAATTATTGGACCGATTATCAAAATAATTATACTGAATGAATACTCAGCACTTTTAATATATTTTTTCTTTGTATATTAAATCAATAAAATAGATTGCATGTCTTGCTATGTTTCTTCTGTATTAATGGGTTACTCATCAAAAGTCTGGTCTCCTGAGTCGAAACCTTAACTTTGTGTTTAAACTTGTGATTACAGTGAAGACTGAGACTGTACCAACTTTAAGTTTCAGACAGAAGCCAATATGCTGTTGTGGCTATTTGTGCATAATGAGGGCTTGTAGACCAGTTTGGAGTCGACGTCACGGTTACGTCACTGAAGTTTGGTGGTGGCACAAAACTGCGGGAACAACTGTTGGGAAACGGGCAAGATCCTCGGACTAAAGAAAAAAAATGTCTTGTTGTGCCGTTGGATGTCACAATAGAAATGCAAAAAAAGATAGCCTTCATTTTTATAGAATACCGTTGTCGAAGCCACCCTTTGAAGCTAAATGCAGACGTTTATGGTTAATAGCTATTAAACAGACAGACTGGACTGATGAAATCAGCTCGTCTCTGCAGTTCTCATTTCATATCAGGAAAAGTTTTGTCCACTGTTTATCACACACTGGCAAAATCACTGATGTAGTTATAACATTAACGATTAGTAACAGCAGCAACCACAAAGCTGGCATTCTCAGTAGGCTATTTCATAATGGTAAACACCATGGACCAACGTTAGCAACATTAGCTAGCGTGTAAGCAGAATTAGCATGCAAACCAACCAAATTGCTTAGCTTACCTCTCCCAGTATTTATGCAAGCATTTAATTAATGAATGGGATATACGGTAATATTATATCTGTGACATGACATTTTCTTTACAAAATAATTGGAGAAGGGGTCCGGGTGATCCGTATTCCTATATGTTGTAAAGAGGTTTCTGTCACGTTCTGCCACCAGTTTGGCTCCAGTTTGCATGTGTTCCACGTGTAAGCCATGGTGAAAGCTGACAGGAGATTTTTTTTCAGTGGTCAACTACAAATGACTATTGGGTGAATAGAGAGTGCTTTAAAGCAAGTGTATTATATTACATTTTGCCCATATGTTTATGCAAATTTGTTGTTATTTTGATGAAAATAATTGAGTACCTTTCTCGATAATAGATGTTACATCTATCTGAACTGTACTTTTTTTAATCTTAATTTGTTATAATTACTGATGCTAAAGTACAGAGAGGCTCTGTGTTTCTTTAGAACACTGGTTAAATGCATAGTCTGCATAATGCACCTTTCATCCTCACACCTCCCCTCACATCACTTCTCCCCTTTTCTCCCTTTCTCTCTTCTTTTCCCCTCTCATCCTCTCTTTTTTTCCTCTCAAGTCCTCTCCTCTTTTCTCCTCTCCTTTCTCATTCTGGCACTGAGGGTGAATTCCTTTGTGTCTGCGACAGCCGTCAGGAATCCAGACCCACTGTCTGTTATTTAAACACCACAGCAAGAAACGCGCACGCACACACACTCGTTCACACACATTTTCTCCACAGACATCAGACTAGTTCTTTGCACATATTTTCATTAGTCACCTTTTGGAAAGGTCTCTGTTTTAGTTGTTGGTATTTTTTAGAAAACCTGTTTCAAATATTATTTCTGGTGTTTCAATTACTTTTGAAGAGAATACTTGAATACTTTTTTTGAATGTATTGATTGGTATTTAAGATACACCGTTTTTTTTCAAATAAATATTTATTTTGAGTTTTGTAGGTGAACTTACTAACAGTCAGCCTAACATGTATTGGTCTTATTTAACTTTCTATTGCAATAATGAGCTCAGACTTTACATTGGCATCTCACCAAAAAAGGACAACCTGCCATGACACATAGAAATGGAAAAATAAGGGTTTGAAAAGGTAGATTGACAGTCTGGTGTTAGGACACCCCTATTAAAGAGCAGATCACAGATTGAACTTGGTGTTGGGTATGTGTTCATCATGTTTTCCTGAATTAACGAAGATGATCAGTAGTTGGAGTGGTGAAGTCATTCTTTATTAGATGATCAGTAGTTGGTGGAATGATGATGTCATTCTTAATTAGATGATGATCAGTAGTTGGAATGATGTCACTCTTAATTAGATGATCAGTCGTTGGTGGAATGATGAGGTCACTCTTAATTAGATGATGATCAGTAGTTGGTGGAATGATAACGTCACTCTTAATTAGATGATGATCAGTAGTTTGTGGAATGATGATGTCATACTTAATTAGATGATGATCAGTCGTTAGTTGAGTGATGAGGTCAGTTGGAACAGGACTGTACATATAGACATTAGATTTTTAATTTTATGAATAGCTACTCAAATTCTCAAAATAAATTGATATTTTGGTGCATTTTAAAGCTTTAACATACTGAAATGCACATCAGAAAGTATTTTTAATAAAATTCTAAAATATAGATGTATCGAATCACATTGAATTTTACTATAATGTAGTAAAAAAAAAAAGTTCTCTACAGTTACGAAAAAATCTGCTCTTATGTCCGTGTGACCAAACTGTTAAACTTTTTCTCCTAAGGGCCAAAAGGGGGCAAGCTTGTCCTCCTCCTCTAAAATCTCCTCCAGGACCTGTTTTTTCTTCATGTTTTCTTTAGGTGACCGGGGTTACCAACGGTATTTACTGCTCCATCTCTAACACCATGTTTCTGTCGGTCTCTGTCACTATGACTGACTGTCTAGATAACAGAACCTGTTTGCAGACTCTTTGCCTTCCTGCTGTTATGCAGTAGTTTAGACTTCGGAGACAAGCCTCTCAACATGTAACAGAACAAAATGCCTGGGTTGTTTGCAGCTTCCAGAGAGCTATAGAATTGTTGAATCCTGTTAATAGTGTTCTTGTTTACCGCAGGCAAGCTTCTTGGTTAACGTAAAAGACCACTGTTGCTACAGGTTGTGAAAACACTAGCAGCTTCAGAGGTCTGTTCTCATGGAGTTCATTGGTCTGTTCAGGAGAACTCAGGAGAACTGTTCAGGAGGTTCTAGACTGCTGATGTTGTTGTTTGTGTTTGTAATGAGTTGTATAATTGTAGTTGTATTTGTGTTTGTAATAAGTTGTATAATTGTAATTGTATTTGTGTTTGTAATGAGTTGTATAATTGTAGTTGTTGTTTGTGTTTGTAATGAGTTGTATAATTGTAATTGTATTTGTGTTTGTAATGAATTGTATAATTGTAGTTGTTGTTTGTGTTTGTAATGAGTTGTATAATTGTAGTTGTATTTGTGTTGGTAATGTTGTAGGTCTCCTGCTGATTCAGCAGCAGGTGCACTTAATGGATAATTACGGGAAGATTACACATACACACACACACATACACTGACACATACACACACACACACACAGACACACACACACAGACAGTGGGTGTGTGTGAAACAGTACGTGTGTGTGGGACAGTGTGTGTGTGTGGGACAGTGAGTGTGTGTGGGACAGTGTGTGTGTGTGGGACAGTGTGTATGTGTGAGACAGTGTGTGTGTGTGGGACAGTGTGTGTGTGTGGGACAGTGAGTGTGTGTGAGACAGTACGTGTGTGTGGGACAGTGCGTGTGTGTGGGACAGTGCGTGTGTGTGGGACAGTGTGTGTGTGTGGGACAGTGAGTGTGGGACAGTGCATATATGTGGGGGACAGTACGTGTGAGTGGGACAGTGAGTGTGTGATATAGAATAGGGTCTCATTTGCATGGCGTCTTAATGTATTTTTTTCATTTTAAAGACAGCATGATTAGTGAATATTCCGTACTTATGTTTTTCTTCATGTACTACATTATAAAACCCACATATGATACATATAACGTACAATAACCTATGTAAATAGATAGTTTTGGTATTGTTATTAATGATTAGCCACTATGTTTCTCTATAGGCAGTCCCACACACACACACACACGCCACGCACACAGTTACACCCATGCCTGGCACAGTTCTGCACAGTAGAGAGTTTGTATGAAGCAGCTTATTCCCTGTGGGCTAATCATATGACGGCACCAGTCAAGCAGGCTGTTCAGAACATCCATTAAAGTGTTGTGCTACTCCAAAGCCTTTATGCATTACCCAGCATGAAATATTACCTGATGAATCCAAAGCCTTCCTGCATTACCCAGCATG
>JACXGI010009514.1:0-30001 GCA_016801175.1 Esox masquinongy
GAGACGATCGTGGTGGATGGAGAGGAGGACCCAGAGTGGTGGGTGAGTAGAGAGAAACGCACGACACACACACACACACAATCATCAAGTGTTGTTCTATCTGTACCACTGACTACATCCTGTCCTGTGTGTTTTGCAGTTTGGACACATTGAGGGGGAGCCCACCAGAAAAGGGGTGTTTCCTGTCACCTTTGTTCACTTCGTCTCTGACTGATCCTGATGGTGGTGCGACCCGTCAGTCTCTGCTGGGCTGGCTTCATCTGTCTGGGTCGTGTGTCTGGGCTGTGTTCATCTGTCTGGGCTGTGTTCATCTGTGTGGGCTGTGTTCATCTGTGTGGGCTGTGTTCATCTGTCTGGGCAGTGTTGATCTGTCTGGGCAGTGTTGATCTGTCTGGGCTGTGTTCATCTGTCTGGGCTGTGTTCATCTGTCTGGGTCGTGTGTCTGGGCTGTGTTGATCTGTCTGGGCTGTGTTCATCTGTCTGGGTCATGTGTGTGATATTGCCATTGGGACAGAGACTTGACCTGTTATTCTCAGGCAACCAAACAGCCAAAGAAGATGTGTCCTAAATCAGACTCTATTCCCTACATATTGCACTACTTTTAAAGAGAGACATAGGTCCAAGTGCACTATGTAGGGGAGTTGGTAATTCATCATACTATGTGACTTTCCAATAGAGTGTTCTACAGTGCTGAAAGATGTGTGACAAACGTTTCTCCACATTTACAGACAGGCAAAATGTTGAGAAACCACACCTCCTCATAGTTTGGTAGGATAGCTGGAAATAACTGGAGCAAAAGTTTTCTCAGGCTACGGCCAGGAGACATTACAATCGGGCTTCATCCACAAGGAGCATTTTAAGATGTTTCCATGTCTCTGAGAGCACGTTCACTGTACACTCTGCATACAGTACACCTACTCAGGCATTGTTTTTCCTTCAAATGACTCGTCCCAATCTCCAGTCGGATTGAATCCAGCCTACGTCTAGGTTGGAAGGTATCCTAGCAGTTAAGAGCACTGTGTCAGTAACTAACTAGTCGCTGGTTTAAACCACCATGCTGACATAATGAGACATCTATTGTACCCTGGAGCAAGGCACTTGAACCTAACTGCTCCTGTCAGTGAGCTCTGGAAGAGCGTCTGCTAAATGACTAAAATGTAAATGTCTGTCTTCAAAGATCCCATTCGCTGCTCGTACACAGTACCTCTTCCAGTCAGGCGTTGTGGCAAGATTCAGGTTGGGGTCAGGTTGTTTAAAGGCTGGTGTAGGACTGATGATAGAGTCAAGCTTTCCAAATTGTGTGTTGCTACTGAGTCGTCACCTCAGATGGGGATTGTATTGATGATGTAAACATATTTAAACATATTGTGCTGTTACTCTACTGTTGATTGAGGTGGTATTACACAGTCAACACACTGCTGTTTATTACCAACCTACCAAATCAGGGAGTACAGAGAGAAAACACCATGTATGAGTTTAACCATATATCGAAGAACTTATGTACAGCCCTGTACATGCAAGTCTTGGCATTCGGTTCTCCTCCTTTAGGGTAACTCATTGCCATCACATGATCGTGTATATGATACTACCACAGTAACATACCTTTGTTATTATTTATGCAATTCCCATGGCAATGAGCAAGGTACGCAGAACCGATCCCCTCTACAAGGAACACAGAATGGAACAGGTGAAGACAGGAGTGGTGGGTGGACGTGCACCCACATGCTAGTACGAGCACAACAACCGACTGAGTGAGTTGCCTGATGGTTATATAGACAGGTCTAGAATATGACGTGATTGGAGCGATCCTGTATCAGCTGATGTGTTGCAGACCAATTACCACTCGGGTTTCCTGGCTGAACTGGCTAAGCTAATTCAAAGACATCTCTGATTTGGACAGTAAGGAATCTGAAATCATCTGATTTCAGTCTTCACCTCCTCTCTGATTTTCCCTAAATAGCTGAGGGTGATGTATCATAAACACTTGCCACAGAGACAGATTGATCATCCCAGACAACGAGCGTTGATAGAAAACTGCTTTGTTTGAACCTGAAATGAAAATAAATGTCAGTCTTTAAGAGAGCGTGTGAATATATGGGTCTGGCTGAAGGGTGGCCGGGAAACTGTTGTATTGTTGGAGCAGTAAAATGTTAAGTAAATAGAAAATATCCTACAATACCCTCTTCCTTTATGTGCTCATCATGTGTGTTGTCTTCAATGTATATTTAATATTTTAGTCATTTAGCTGAAACTCTTATCCGGAGCAGCTTACAACTCACAATGACGCCAGATCAGATTTGTAATCAGTCTACTTGTAACGACAAACACAAGGATTCTGAGGATAATGGTTATACTGTATAATATCACATGCAGTGCTGGAACTTCACTGTACACTACTTAAATTAACCAAGAACAGATTCATACTATGAGTTCTCTGCAGCACTGGATTTGACAAAGCTTTTAAACTAGACATTCACTGTCCATACCACGGTGTACATTTCACTTTGAATACTACCTTCTAATTACTTGATCATTCGTGTGTGTGTGTTTGTTGGAGAGGGTGAGCGTGAGAGAGTACTCTTAAGTAGGATAACATGGGGCAAGACACCCCCCCCCATGTAACTCTTACAAAAAACACAAAATATCACCATTATTTTTTTCAACACTTCTTCTGGCTGCCAATAGTCTTAATCAACTACACGTTTCCTCTGTATCATCACACCTTCTCAGCCAACTATTAAAAACGTCTTATTCTGTATCTCATTTTAAGGACTACTGGGATTTAAAACATTGCCTTATTCAAACGATGATAAGTTCAGTTTAACTATATGAAATGGCAGGTAGGGAAAAAGTAAGTGGTGTAAAAAAACAGGGCCAATTCATAAAAACCCTAGGCATTATCTTTTATTGGCATAAGATTCTCCAGGGGGCAACTTAACCCATGGGGGGGGGGGGCATCTTGTCCCAGTAGCTGGAAAAAATGCCCCTTTCCTAAAAATGACAAAAAATCACTAAACTTTTCTTATTTGTTTCAGTAAATAGACATAGATCTTGGGGGGGGGGCGTATTGCCCTATGTTACCCTATAATTTGAATTTCTTCCAGGATTCTTTGTTTTGTAAGATTTCACTTCATCAACCTTCCGGGTTCGCTAATAACAAAAGATCGAATAGTTTTCCTACCAGTGACATCTGCTCTATCACAGCTTTTTACGCGCACAAAAAAAACAAGGAAATGACCTCATTCAGTGTCAGATTTGCGCGTCTAAAATAAAAAGGAAATGACCAGGTGTTTAGCCTGTTTTATCCGGCTTTAACCAGCGGTAGTTTAGCGGCAAGTGGGTATGTTGTAGTCTGCTGGCCTGCAGCTGGATACCTTTCCGTTTTCCTCCGTAAATAAACGGTAGGTTAGTAACTTATAACATTCAGGGTATATTAATAATAACCTCAGGCATGTTCATTCGTCCAACATCTTTAACTCCCTGAATGTAAGTAGCCTACCCAATGTCCAAAAAAGTGGTAAAAGAAAGTTTTGAGTGAGGAACAGAAGCGTTCAATTTGCAGTGCTCTCGTAATTTGAAACCTTCTGTTCCTCACGCAAAACCTTCCTTTTCGAATTTTTTGGAAAGGAAAGAAAAAGGTGCAGTGGTCTCTTAATTTTTTCCGGAGCTGTATTTGTGAGTACGGGTACATATTTGTGAGTCGCATTTTACGGATCAGTTGGTCACGGAATCCAGATTAGGACCTCCTAGTTCTTGTAATGCTTAGTCTCCAGGAACCATTTATGTTTAAAAAGTACTTTCAAAATAACAAATCTCATAATTACTTGTATAAATAGCTAGCAAATTGTATATTGCCCGTCTGTCTACTCTGTCAAGTCACCTATTAGACAATGCAATCTATACCAATCTACATGAACAACTATTAACCTAACAGTTACAGATACGTAGATCTAACAAGGCTGAGATGAGCATATTATGTTACTGCATGCCAGAGGTAGTTAATAAAAAGCGACACGCTACCTGTACGTGATTGAGCAAAGCTTACTACTCTAGCTACCAAACGTCATTACACAGTAGTTAATAGTGTTAATACCAATATTATTGTCTGAATGCTGCCCTTGGCGCTTCACCTCATGTACTGACAGACTAGCAAAAAACACTAATGTTACTTTATACCCCATATTTCAGAATTCTCTTTCATCATTGAGATTATGTGTACAGCCTGAAACATTTTTCTCAAATGTGTGTTTGTCATCCACAATGTAAGGGATCAAATAGACTGGGGCTAACTGATAAGGGGCAAGACTGCTTAGCAAAAGACATGGTTTGGATAAGACCATGCATAACACCATTTTTAAAATTGCTTTCTTCCTTATAACCAAAGGCTTCTGTACATTCTTTATCCAAACACCCAAAAGAGATAATAACAATCAGGCAGTTGAAACAAAGGAGAAATGTCCTTCAAGAGACCATGTGCAACCAGACAATGTCCCATTGGTGGTAATCCAGGAGGCAGCTGCAGTCTCAGGCCTACAGGTAGACCCCTTCAATGTGATTTGAATCAATCTATATCTTAACCAGACCTTACCTGGAGATATTTTGTGTTATTAGCATAATGAGTCCATCATTTGTGTTATTACAACAATTTCCTCTTTCTCAAACACATGTTCCAAAAATATAGCTTTGTCATATTCTTGGTAAGTAAGACTGTGTAATACCACAGGGTCTGAATCTCAGCCTAGTGTTCAGTTTAATGCCTTTCATAATTTAGGGTTCTCTGGGTTAAAAATATCTTAAATACACAACTTATCTTCAGGGGCACACATATGGGGCTCTATTTTAAATCTAATGTACAGTGCAGTGAAAATGTATTTCCCCCCTTACTGATTTCCTCTATTATTGCATGTTTGTCCCAATGAATTGTTTCAGATCTTCAAATAAAGTGTAATATAAGTCAAAGAAAACCCAAGTGAACACAAGTGTGTTTAAATTATCATTTTATTTTCTGAGGGAAAAAAGGTATCCAACACCCACTGGCCCTGTATGAAAGTTATTAGAGTTTTCAAAAGGATTTAGATAGGTTTATCTTTGTTTTAATGTTTAAGTAAAACCTTCATAAAAAAAAGTATAATAAAAATTGTTTGGTTTGTGAGAACTTCTCAGGTAAAACTTTCACAAGGTCTCACCAAAAATGACCTTCATGCACAATAAACAAATTACACAAATAAGATGTAGAATAAACAACAGCTGCGTTACAAGTTGTTAGAAATCAGACGTTTCGTACAGTGGTTGAAATAATGATACCCGGTTGTCAAGGGAGAGAGTAATTCAATTATTTATTGCAGCATCAGATCGTCTTGTTCATGAGGTTACGGACCTGGTCTTCCTTACACAACCTCAATCTCATCTCACTCAATCTCTTCTCACTGTAATGTTGGTTACAAGCTGACATATACATTGAAGGGCAAGTTTACCTAGCAAAGATCATGTTTCTAAGACAGTAACCCCCATGCCAAATGGTCAATGTGAACATTCCTGTGGTTATCAGAGCGCAACCTACAGAATCTAAACAGAGAGGTTTCTGTTGTTCTCATTATCAAGGCACATTCACTTCCAATGAAACGTACATTCATATTGTAATTGTTATTGCTCAGATTCCACAAAGTGCTATGATTGAGATTTACTGTTTGATAACATGAACCTGGTTAACTAGAACTGGAGTTGGAGGAAAACTACAGGAGGGTATCTCCTCAAGAACGGGTTTGGACAGGGATACTTACAATACTTTACAAGCAATCACAATACATCACATTAACTCACTGTAGTTGTCATCTTTTATAAGGATCAGCCTCTTACCCAAACCAGCCATCAGCAATGTCAGTTCCTCAGCACCTTTTGGGGTGCGGAGACCTGCTCCTGGCCCAGGCGAAGGATAAAACAATGTTTACAGTTTTTGGGGTAATACCTTTGTATTGGCCAGCTGCAAATCTCTTTTTTCCCCGTGGTTGATCATGCCTAAAAAGTGCAGGAAATGACCTGGACATGAAGATGATAAAAAAAAGTTAAATAACATGGATTAACATTCACACACAAAACATTCACCTTGTCATGTCCTGCTCAACAGTCGGTGTTAACTGGTGTTCAGGTTTGGGGATGGACTGAGGTTTGGGGATGGGTTGAGGTTTGGAGATGCGTTGAGGTTTAGTGATGGATTGAGGTTTGGGGAAGGGTTGAGGTTTGGGGATGGACTGAGGTTTTGGGGTTGAGGTTTGGGGATGGACTGAGGTTTTGGGGATGGGTTGAGGTTTAGGGATGGACGGAGGTTTTGGGGATGGACTGAGGTTTGGGGGGTGTACTGAGGTTTTGGGGGTATGCTGAGGTTTTGGGGATGTACTGTGGTTTTTGGGATAGACTGAGGTTTTGGGGATGGGTTGAGGTTTGGGGATGTACTGAGGTTTTGGGGATGGGTTGAGGTGTAGATGTGGGTTGAGGTTTGGGGTTAGCTGACAGTTTGCTGCTGGCTGCTCCTCTCGGTTTAACAGAGAAAGGAGGTTTTGAACAGCAGACTCATCAGGTGCCTTTAGAAAACATGTAAATTAGGATAATTAAGGAAATGAACATCTGATGTTTCAAGAGTTAAATTAATTTAGCATGCTAGGAAGTTTAACATGTTAGTTACATGTGTAACAAGATCACAGAGAAAGACATTTCCCATGGGTGTAATCAATACCCTTAACTGTTATGACCCAGGTGCCCCTAATTGAGTATTTTTAATTAGTAATGTGATTGGCTCCCTGCCCTTTCATAATCCTTTTATCATTGGTTTCAGGTGCAGTTGAAGGTAAGATGAACAAATATTAATGTTGGAAAAATGTGTTTTAAGTAGTACTTGCACCACAACCTTTATTATTGTTGAATCTTGTCATCTGGGAGGTATTCCTTCAACGCCGCTAATGAAATCCACGCTGAATTAAAAAAGCTTGGCTTGCATGAACGCCAACTTCCACTTAAGGCTCAAGTCGTTCCATTAACATTAGCCGTGTCTAGTCAACGTTAACTAAAACCAGGCTTGAACAAGCTTGCATTGTGCTCACGTATGGAGTACATAAGCAGGCCAGAACAAGCGATCATCAAGATACTATGTCGCAAAAAAGAAGTGAAAACTAGAGCGGTGATCTTCTCAACAGCTGAACAAACCCTGCTGAAGGGACTTTATGAAGAATTTAAAGGAGTCATCACCAAAAGGGGCAATATTGTTGCAATTGACAAGGCGAGGGAGATATCTTTGCAAAAAATTGATGACAGATAAAATGTGTGAGTCATACTAGCCTATTTATTGTTTAATTTTTAAAAAAAGAACATTCAGATCACTAGATAATATTGGCTATATTATCAGGCTAGATGAAGATATCAGATTTATGAATTAATTAGGCTAACTTATGTGAACTGACATAACTACAATGCATGTACTGTTAATTAACCTAATTCAGTGAGCCTTGAAGCCTTTCTGACCTAGTAACCCTAGGCCTATATTAAGTCTCGGCGGTTACTTGTCAAAAGGAGCCAACTGAATAGCCAACAAAGAATGTGGCAACAGCTATTAGATATCAGGCAACTTCCATCGCAGATCTTCTGACAGCATAAAGGGTGACCAATTTGTGGCACACTTTGCTTGGCAGAGCATTCATTTTAAATTGCTCAGCATGACTAAGAAGAGTTGATGCAGTGGTGTCTTTCAAAATGTAAATTCCAGTTCCGAATTATCTCAATATTGCTCACATCCCAGAATAATATTTTCAACTTTGGGTCTGACATTGTGTGAGGTTTCAAATCTGTATTTTTCACATGTGCACATTTCATCCATATCCAATGATTACCATTCTGCCTGACAGTGTGTGGACAGATGCCCCCAGTAGATGCCTGTACATTTAGGATATGGAAAGATTTCCGACTGACGTAGTCTGCCACCACAGGTCCAGATGGGGACTGGCATGCACATGGGTATAGTCTATAGCGCCTATAACACTGGGGAAGCCTGAAAAAGAGGATTATGTTAAAAGAGGCTTATCAACCTTTAGGCTACTTTACATTTATTTTTACTGTCACATACCTGCAACTGAATAAAATGCCTCATTGATACTTTGTGTTTCCAGATGACCAGGGAAAGTGATGAAAATATTCAGGTGCTGCTTTAGAGCAAGGCATACCCTTATTTCCCGGCATGCAGTGGCCTTGGCAAGATGTTCTGCATCACCAACACTGTACACGAATGTCCCACATGCAAAGAAACGCAGAGCTATGCAGGCAGACTGAACAGTGGTCAAGGCTTGGCTACGTTGAGTGTGCTTCCTTATGTGTGGTTCCAGCAGACTGCATAGGTAAACTTTGCTGGGCCTACTGAACCTGTACTTCTCCCATAGATAGTCATCAGGGAAGCCCAGTGGAGAACGTCTGTCTCTGAAAACCCTTGGGGCTGGTGGTGTAAAAGCTCAGTGTAGAATCTGAGCACCTTCATCCACAGGGTTGTTGAGGAATGGACATGCCATATTTGGTTGCAACTCACTGGCCTGCTTATATAGGCTGAGTCTCAAATCGCATACTTGCATATTATATAGTATGCCAGAATATTATGTGAGAAGATTAGTATGTCTCAAACCATTGTCTGCTGACAATAGTATGCCAAAAGTTCCTGGATGGTCTACTATTTCTGGTGGATTTTTGAAGTATGCACCCATGCATGCTTTTTAGGGTAATATAGGCCACAACTACTTCCAGTGAAAGAGTGGTTTCCACGATTCTGTCATCTTTTCACTTAACAAAAAAGTCAGTTATTGTCACCTACATTGATAGTTATTGCATCAATGTTGAAAATTGTTGTGCCCTAAAATGAAAAAGCTTTGGCTGTGTAAAGTTCGTCTTTAGTCTCGCTAGCAATTGTTAAATTCTTATGACTATTTCAAGTACTAAGATTCTAGTATTACTGGCTTATAAGCTATTAAAACAACCAGTGGCAAAAGCCATACAGTTCATAGATGCTATTTGTGGTGGAAGTAAACTTCTTAAGAAATGATAGTCAGTTTAACACAATGATTTTTGGTGTCTAGCTAAATATTCAAACTTGGCATGATGTTAATGCATGACCAAATGTAATTAAAAAGCCCAAAAACTATTAGCCTTTGAAGACAGTGGAAGTGGTAAGACATGATTTTCTTAACTTGTTAATTTCTATTGATATGTTCTTTGGAACTAAATGAAACATGCCAATAATGCTTGGTCACAATGACAAAAAAAGTCTTGAACTTGTTTCAGGACAAAAGTGATGCATGCAAGGAAATACATGGAACGGTCTTTTGGGATTCTGTTTCTGCCTGTTGGACATTCTTTGAAACACAGCTAAATTAAGCTTGACAGTTAGCCTGCGAGGGAGCAGGCTAGTTTAGAGGTAAAAGTTACCGTGGTTACTGAGCAGGGACTCCTATAAGCCACAGTAATGGAACGGAACTCTCACTTAAATTAGCCAGACTTATCGAAATAAGCCTGGATTTATCTGCCTTGATGGAATACCCCCCCGGACCAGACAAGTGGTGCATTTTAGTATGAAATAAAATGCGCAAACTATAGTTGTACTATATCCAAATACACTAGTAATTGTATTAGTTAAACACAGTAGAACATTTATAATGAAAAATGTGGTTGGTGTTAGCCAAATCAACTCTGAGATGAAGCTTGCAAACATCACATCCCATTTTCAATTCACTCCACATGGTAATTGTAGTTAGCTAGTAAACTAGGCAGGATAGCACGTCTTAGAGCCACCACGTGGGAATCGTAGTTAGGCACTGTCAACGTAATTATTACAGCACATTTGCTATCCAAACCCGTGGTAATAGCTACATGTAGTGACCTACTTTACGAGGGTTGGTGTACAGTAATAATCCTAGCACGGTTTTCATTCAATCCACACTGTTATTTAAATTAGGGTTGGTATAATATAATCTGGTCACATATCTAAAACAATCCATGTGGATTGCTTTTTAGGTAGGGGTGGTACTGTATAATATTTAAGTAGCCTGAATTTTCGATCCACTGCATGTGATAATTGTACTTAAATTGTTAGCTAGGGTTGGTACGCATCATCAGTGCGCATTATGAATTATTCCGTAAAGACGAAAACTTCGCTGGCTAAAACCTTCAGTATCTACATTATAGTACGTCTGAAATAAAACAGTTTACGGTTATATTGTGACTGTTTCTGGTGGATTTTCGAAGTACCCATCCGTGCATGCGTTTTGGGTCAGGATAGACAAACACATTTGCTGGCTACAATATACAGTAGTAACGTTATAGTAAGCCTTAACTGAAACTGTATACGGTTATATTGCGACTGTTTCTGGCATGGAAAAGTTCATCTTCAGTCTCGCTAGCCATTGCTCAATCTTTATGTTTATTCCTAGGAAGTTAGTACATACTAGTGAGCCTATTACTGGCTAATAAGCTTTTAAAACAGCCAGTGGCAAAATCCATACAGTTCATAGACGCTATGGTGGGGGTAAACTTAATAAGAAACGTTAGTCAGTTTAACACAATTCTCATGGAGTCTAGCGACTGTGGAAACGTGTAATGCTGTGGCGTTGTGGTTAAAGACAGTGCCTCTCACATGGAAGACCTAAGTTCTAATTTATTGAGAGCAACGAAATTTATTAATTTTATTTGTGGGCCGCAATAAAACATTTTATGGTTATACAATATTGCGACTATTTCTGATAGATTCCACGATTCTCTCGATTCTCTCTTGATGAAAAAGTTAGTTATCGTCACCTTTATTGATAGTTATTGTGGCAATGTCATTCACGAATGAAAAAAAGTACGTTGTTATGCCATGAAAGAAAAATTACGTTCTTATGCCATGAAATGAAATAGCTTTGGCAGACTCGCTAGCAATTTCTCAATTCTTATGACTATTCCAGTAAGGTAGTAGATACTGGTAAAGCCTATTACTGGCTAATATGCAGTTGAAACGGCCAGTGGCAAACGCCATACAGTTCATAGACGCTATTTGTGGTGGAGGTAAACTTAGTAAGAAACGTTAGTCAGTTAAACTGTATCAATATCATTCACGAATGGTCAATTAGCTGTTAAAACGGCCAGTGGCAAAAGAGGATTTGTTCAGGGTAGACACAAGAGGCTATACTGACACCCGGCAAACGTACAACTCGGTGGTGTAGTGGTTAACGACACAGCCTTCCACGTGGGCGATACTTTCTATTGCCGGCCGGCTGAACTAGGCTTGCCTGGTTTCTTGTTGAATGCTACCTGGCCTTGACTGTGAAGAAACTTCATTAGCTTCATTAGCATCTGGACTTAAAGGCAGTGACAGCTAGCTCATCTTTACCTCATCTAGATGACACTGTCTACCAATTTACTTGATTACTGTAGATTGTCTAGCAATATTAAATTAGTTAACTGAGTAATTGAAAGTTGAAACTCACCTACGACCGACTTCTGACATGTTCAAAGGGAATGAGAGGGAGATGATTTTACAGGGAAAGCGTGGAGTTGTTCGCGGGAAGAAAAGAGTCTTGATCGTTTCTTGATAGTTAAAGTAATCGATTTGTGAAATATGTATTTTTTTCATGTAGCAGACATTACTCAAGGACATAGTGACTGTGTATCACTGCCTCTCAACCCAAGACATAGAATTTTGGTAATAGTTCAGAAATTGGTTTGACCCACGGAAGACCCAGGTTTTTGTCCACAAGTGCTCACAGTGTTCTCCAATCATGTGCATCATAAAGGTTAAGATCAAGTTTAATGCAGCACCAGTGCTTTGTCCCAGAGAACAGGAAGTTCACCTCTAGCCCCTCTTGTCATATCCATCATGACCTTCCACTCAGACCACAGTCCCATACACATGAGAGTAGTAACTATTATGTTTGACCAGATCAGCAACCTTCCCATACACAATACATAATTACCATAGCTCTGACTACACCGATGTCGCTTACAGGATTCTAACTATTTCTACAATACATGATTAATAACAGTAAATCTCACTCATAGCACTTTGTGGAATTTGAGCATTAATAATTACAATATGAATGTATGTATCATTGGAAGTGAATGTGCCAAGATAATGAGAACAACAGAAACCTCTCTGTTTAGATTCTGTAGGTTGCGCTCTGATAACCACAGGAATGTTTACATTGACCATTTGGCATGGGGGTTAATGTCTTGGAAACCTGATCTTTACTACGTAAACTCGCCCTTCAATGTATATGTCAGCTTGTAACCAACATTACAGTGAGAAGAGATTGAGTGAAATGAGATTGAGGTTGTGTAAGGAAGATAAGGTCTGTAACCTCATGAACAAGACTATCTAATGCCGCAATACATAATTGAATTACTCTGTCCCTTGACAACCGGGTATCATTATTTCAACCACTATAGGATGTTACGAACCCTGTGGCTCTAGTAGTCTAGGGTGGATGGTACAGAGACCCGTAACATAAAACTCATGCAAATTAGTTTAGTGTAAATGAACAGTGAGAACAAACGACACAGACAACCAAAGCTACCGTCAAACATAAAACGTTTATTATAAACACACGGTAAAGGGGGTAGGGAAAAGGGGCTGAGCTGAACCCAAGAAATGAAATAATATAGTGAAAACACCCCTAAACTGAACTTGCCTGCCTCAAGAACCGCTTAGCTGACTACTAACCAATACAAAAATACAGTGGGTGGTCCGCTCAGTTCTAACTAGTGTTTTTAGACAGGTTTTCCTACGGGTTGTGTATGCCCAAGGGCGACTTGCTAAAAAAAACCTTTTCCCAGGGACACAGGGACAAACAAAAACACAGGTTGAATGAGGACTAAATAGCACACAGCAAACAATTGACTAGACAACACCAAACAAGACACCACAGCAATACATACTCACATGAAACAGGACGAAGTGAGATGTATGTGCTAAACTAAGTGATGTATGAATGAACGAAGTGTCAGCCTATCAAAAAAGGTATGTATCTCAAGGATGTCTATGTCCATGTGGGGTAAATCAAAAGAGTCTCTCTGGGAGAACCAACTGACTAGGTTTTTAAACAAGGGATGTGTGATGTGATTGGGTAATGGAAAAAGGAATTAGGAGGGTTGTCCACTGACTGGTCCACCTCAGCAGTCAGGCGCTGCACTCATGACTGCCAGGTGGGAAACACCAACAAGCATAATCAGGAACATAAGGGACACCTGGGGGGGAAAGGTCAGGAGGGGAAAAACACAAACGCGCATACAGGGTACCTGCATGCGTAACATAGGAAACGTCTGATTTCTAACAACTTGTAACGCAGCTGTTGTTTATTCTACATCTTACTTGTGTAATTTGTTTATTGTGCACGAAGGTCATTTTTGGTGAGACCTTGTGAAAGTTTTACCTGAGAAGTTCTCACAAACCAAACAATTTGTATTATACTTTTTTAATGAAGGTTTTACTTAAACATTAAAACAAAGATAAACCTATCTAAATCCTTTTGAAAAAACTAATAACTTTCATACAGGGCCAGTGGGTGTTGGATACTTTTTTTCCCTCAGAAAATAAAATGATAATTTAAACACACTGTTGTTGTTCACTTGGGTTTTCTTTGACTTATATTACATTTTGTTTGAAGATCTGAAACAATTCATTGTGACAACCATGCAATAATAGAGGAAATCAGTAAGGGGGCAAATACATTTTCAATGCACTGTACATTAGATTTAAAATAGAGCCCCATATGTGTGCCCCTGAAGATAAGTTGTGTATTTAAGATATTTTTAACCCAGAGAACACTAACCTAAATTATGAAAGGCATTAAACTGAACACTAGGCTGAGATTCAGACCCTGTGGTATAACAGTCTTACTTACCAAGAATATGACAAAGCTATATTTTTGGAACATGTGTTTGAGAGAGAGGAAATTGTTGTAATAACACAAATGATGGACTCATTATGCTAATAACACAAAATATCTCCAGGTAAGGTCTGGTTAAGATATAGATTGATTCAAATCACATTGAAGGGGTCTACCTGTAGGCCTGAGACTGCAGCTGCCTCCTGGATTACCACCAATGGGACATTGTCTGTTTGCACATGGTCTCTTGAAGGACATTTCTCCTTTGTTTCACCTGCCTGATTGTTATTATCTCTTTTGGGTGTTTGGAAGAACAATGTACACAAGCCTTTGGTTATAAGGAAGAAAACAATTTTAAAAATGGTGTTATGCATGGTCTTATCCAAACCATGTCTTTTGCTAAGCAGTCTTGCCCCTTATCAGTTAGCCCCAGTCTATTTGATCCCTTAAATTGTTGAGGATAAACACACATTTGAGAAAAATGTTTCAGGCTGTACACATAATCTCAATGATGAAAGAGAATTCTGAAATATGGGGTATAAAGTAACATTAGTGTTTTTTGCTAGTCAGTCAGTACATGTGGTGAAGCGCCAAGGGCAGCATTCAGACAATAATATTGGTATTAACACTATTAACTACTGTGTAATGACGTTTGGTAGCTAGAGTAGTAAGCTTTGCTCAATCACGTACAGGTAGCGTGTCGCTTTTTGTTAACTACCTCTGGCATGCAGTAACATAATATGCTCATCTCAGCCTTGTTAGATCTACGTATCTGTAACTGTTAGGTTAATAGTTGTTCATGTAGATTGGTACAGATTGCGTCGTCTATTAGGTGACTTGACAGAGTAGACAGACTGGCGATATACAATTTGGTAGCTGGGTGATTGAAAATTTTAACTCTCATTTGACCGTGCCTCATGAATGTCTGTCAAATGTGTAAATTTGAAACCTCGGTTATTTCAATGGGTGTCCAAAAATATGAGTCATTGCTTGGCATACGCAGATCTTTAAAACACCAGTCATGTAGACAGCCTTCTTTTTCAATAGTGTTGAGGTAATTTTTACACACATTTGAATGGAACATCAAAGAAAGGAACATCGGCAGTTGTATAGAAATACGGAAGGATGGGAAAACACATTGTCAGTACTTACGTCTCTGGGAATGTAATATTCGTTTTTATCACAAGTAAAGTCAAACATGATGAGTGGATTTGAATCAATTTTTCTAAACAAATTAGTTGTTTCAAAATACTGTATGCTCCCCATTCTAATCATATGTGATCTATCATGGGAAACTAGTACACTTATGTGGGAGAACCTATATTTTATTTGGTTGTTTCTTTTGTTTCATATGGCGACATTAGTTAAAGAACATGAATCCTGTTTAGAGTGAACTGCTTTTTTTAATGTGTGGATTATTATCTTAGGGCTCTTTTTTGGTGGGGATTTTTATGGTATCTATCCAGCTGTTGTCATTACATCAGACATATGGTCTTGTAAATCAGGACATAGGTTCCCCTCCTCACAAGGAACATGGTTGCCAACATTGGGACCTATAAAGTCCACCATTTAGAACATTTAAAAAAATAAAAAATCCTACTCTTATATTACCAAATTACCAATCTTCATGTAAATGTTATATTTTAGCATTCATGGACAAAGGCCTTTATGTGAAATTGTGGCTGCTATTGACCAATAAACAATGAAATGGGTATGGTTTTGCACATGAATTGAAAGTAAATACTGTATATACACTACCGTTTAAAAGTTAAGGGTCACTTAGAAATGTCCTTGTTTTCCATGACTACATGCATGAAATTATTTTGAATATGAAAATGAATAGGAAATAAAGTCATTGACAAGGTTTGGAATAACAATTTTTAATTGAAATAATAATTGTGTCCTTCAAACTTTGCTTTCATCCAAGAATCCTCCATTAGCAGCATTTACAGCCTTGCAGACCTTTGGCATTCTAGTTGTCAATTTGTTGAGGTGATCTGAAGAGATTTCACCCCATGCTTCATGAAGCACTTCCCACAAGTTGCATTGGCTTGATGGGCACTTCTTACGTACCATACGATCAAGCTGCTTCTTCCCTAAATAGTTATTGCATAGTTTGGAGCTGTGCTTTGGGTCATTGTCCTGTTACAGGAGGAAATAGGCTCCAATCATGCGCCATCCACATGGTATGGCATAGCTTTGCAAAATGCAGTGATTGCCTTCCTTCCTTAAATCCCCTTTTACCCTGTACAAGTCTTCCACTTCACCACCACCAAAGCACCCCCAGACCATCACATTGCCTCCCCAATGCTTGACAGGTATTTTGAGCATTTTTGCAATGCTCTAAATATATAAATTCTTATTACATTTTATAAATATACAGTATCCAATAGGAATTAATATCTTTATTATGTTTTTAGAGCATTGCTGGAGGTTTTACTTTTACTTAATGTTTGTGATAGATAGTTAAGATATTTTTTCTTCTGCTTTATAAAATGTCTAACAACATACAAAAAAATGTAACACTCAAAATTGGCAATTTCTGGAACGAAAACAAAATTCACTGACACTGCCTTCTTTCTTTCAGGTCACAGACACAACTGACAACTGACATCGGTTAGTAATCAGAATCAGAATCACCTTTATTCGCCAGTATGTGTACACATATGACGAATTTGACTCTGGAGAATGTGAATATAACAGTTCACAGTGACATTCGATTGTTATTGTAAATACACGGGCTATAGTAATGTGTGTGGATATTTCTTATTTTCTCATTAGTAAAAAAAACAAGTTGATGTTATTAAAAATTTAAAATTATTTTACAGGATCAATGGCAACCAATGTGAAGTCTGAGCATCTTGAGAGCATCAATGTGAGTTAAACCACTTTTGTGATAATTGCAATTTAAGCTTTAAGGAAAATAATTATCTTATCAGTTGTGTGTGTGTACGAGCGTACGATGGGCACATTCTTGTACTAACAAAACTGTATGGTCAGTCATTGGTTAGCTACTGGCACTCATTTTTAGATCTGAAGTAGTTGCTGCCTTAGATTATGAGCCCAGCACCGGCCAGCAGACAGATAAAGTGTAATACCCACCAATGGCGAGTGAGAGGAGCAAGTGAGCTCAATAGGCTACACTGCAATGCGATAATAATGGCAATCGGCTACACCGCGATGCGACTTTTAATGGCATTTAACATTAAGATGTATTAATAATTATATATACTGACTGGGTGTCATGCACCTGTTGTGATGGTGGTATTGCTTAATGTTGCTTTTAGGGTGCAAGAATAGTGACATTCTGAAACGTCTTTCATCTGTAGAAGTGTTGTATTTAAATTAATAACTCTGCTGGGCTGCTTGTTATTAACGGCGAAGATTTTGGCATGAGAAATTGACAAATCAGCTACTACTACCGTTGACCGCTTAAGGCTAGTTAAACAAAATCAACCTCTCCATATTGTGTTTTGCATAGACTTTTCTTTCAACCGCGGGAAAAAATGTAAAGCGGGGTGCGGGATAGGGGTGGCGCGACGAACTTTTCACTGAAAACTCATATATAGACTAATACTGAAAAGTGCAGAAAAGAGCGCGCCGGCAGGAATATTTGAGCGTTGAGTGGTTATGTGGAAGTGAGCGAAAATGCAATGCAGCATAAGTGTGCACACCCTTAAACTAATACTTTATTGAAGCACCTTTTGATTTTATTACAGCAGTCACTGTATTTTTGGGTAGGAGTCTATTAGCATGGCACATCTTGACGTGGCAATATTTGCCCACTCTTCTTTGCAAAAGCGCTCCAAATCTGTCAGATTGCGAGGACATCTCCTGTGCACAGCCCTCTTCAGATCACCCCACAGATGTTCAATTGGATTCAGGTCTGGGCTCTGGCTGGGCCATTCCAAAACGTTAGTCTTCTTCTGGTGAAGCCATGCTTTTCTGGATTTGGATGTGTGATTTGGGTTGTTGTCGTGCTGAAAGGTGAACTTCATCTTCAGCTTTCTAACGGACGCCTGAAGGTTTTGTGCCAAAATTGCCTGGTAATTGGAACTGTTCATAATTCACTCCACCCTGACTAAGGCCCCGGTTCCAGCTGAGGATAAACAGCCCCAAAGCATGATGCGGCCACCACCATGCTTCACTGTAGGTATGGTCTTCTTTGGGTAATGTGCAGTGTTGTTTTTGCGCCAAACATACCTTTTGGAATTATGGCCAAAATGTTCAACCTTGGTTTCATCCGACCATAACACATTTTCCCACATTCTTTTGGGGGATTTGGTGTTTGTTTTTGCAAACCTTATCCGGGCTTGACTAGGTTGATGTTACCAACTTGACAGACATGAAAAATTAAATACGCTCATTTGTTGTAAATACGCTCATTTGTTGTCAGATCCAATTATCAGTTTGGTGAACCTTTATGCGATTCAATGAATATATAGCAAACTTTAAACTAACTAAAAACATGGATGCACCTTTAGTGCCAAAGTTAAAAAGGCTTGTGTTCTGTCTTGGTGCAGCTAAGTAAGTAATTAACAGGTCAGAGGGCTACGTCCACACACCCTGATGAAAGAAGGGTTACTTATGTACCAACAGGCAGCCAACACTAAGTCATATTTTTCTATAATAAATATAATACGTCTGACACAAAAAACGAATGATAAAATCATTGTGTAAGTTACTTTATCCGTTTGTAGACGCTGCTATGTTTTTTTACCAACCAAAGATAAAGAAAGGTGATGAGTAACTCTGAGACCGGATGATCATTTACATTTACTCGTCTTACAGACAGATTTTCCATCCTGGGAAAACTATGATTTTTCCTTCCCCAATATATCACTGTAAACATATCTGTTATTTAAATAATATTTATAACAAGCAATGACAGCACTTGATTATAGCACGCTAATTATAGACACTTAATAGCGCATTTTTAAGTTTCAAAAGACTGCGACTCCCGCCCACTGCCTCACAATGGTTTGACCCAGTCCTCAGTGGCACATCATGCAGGTTCGTGCATGTGTGTGAATCTGAGGGAGCATGGCGTTGGTGGCTGACTTACAGGTACAAGTTCAAACAAAGGATATGTTAGACATTTCTTTACTTCTACTGCTCAATACAATAGGACACATTTATAACCGTCACCAATCTTCATTTTCGCTGCATTTAATTACACATCACACTTTGTTAGCTAGCGGTTAGCTGGCGTTTTCTAGCTAGCTACAGTAATATCAACCAGTGTTTGCAGCTGTTTGAATTCGAGTCAATGAGAAGCTTTGAATGCAATGTATGTAGTGTTCCCTAGCTGGCAAGGTGACTGTGTTCGTGTCAACATTCTAAAAGGCACAATATGCACGTACCTAACATGGGGTTAATCCAATCAGGTTATTTTATGTTGGTAGGGTTCACATACACAATAGCTGAATTTGCAGAGTTACAGTAGCGAGCAAACCGATGTCGCAAACTAAAATATTTTTATAGCGCTACTTTTGGTTTCCCCAAAATGTAATCTTCAAAAATGTAGTTTTTCACTGATCGTATTTGTCCATTACTAAATATGGATCGGAATTCATAATTTGTCATAAACTTTTGGGAGTTTATGAATAATTACGTAAATAAATGATTTACACACCACCTATTGCCTGATAGTTAGCGCACGTTATACAACAAGTGAAGCGTGTCAGTATCTCTTGCGCCACAATCTTTACAAAAAGGACTACGGTCAATAATTATTGGTCAATAATTATTCAATATACCTTTTTAACAGTAGCCTATTACTACAGGTAGTAGTTTGCTAATATAATTGAAATAAAACATTACAAGCGTAACTTGTAAGCAGCATGGTGTTTTTGGGAAGCAGTTGATGAAATGTATTGTGATGTCATAATGGAACTCTGTGTGAGTAATGAAATCACATGCAAAAAAACTCACGCCGTTAAGTGATATGTGAAACGTACATGTGAAAAGGTTGAAACTTAAACTGGAGGGGCAGAAAATACCCCTCGTGGCGCCGGGCCTGGTCCCCCACCTGTTCAGTCTAATAATGATTGCATGCAGACTCTCGTCAGGTTACTTGATCGGCGTTAGCGCAAAACAACCAGGTAGTCAGAGCACAGTGCCAAAATCACTCATCCCATTGCAAAGTTTATAAAGCAGCAGATCATAACACTCTCTGACACTGTTGGCAAGAGAACCTGTGCTTAGCATGTTTTGGGCCTAGCCATTGGAAGAAAGACTGCCCAAAGAATGGACCTAGTTACAGTCAACGCAATTCCCATACACCCTTACCAGCACAGCAGTTAAACTAATTAGCCCACATTCAGAAAGGGACTGTGTGGGCGATGGAATTGAACAAACCCTTGAGGGAGAAGATGATCCGGAGTGGTTGTATGAAATGGCATGTGGTACAGCGCCAAAGGGTGTTAAGGTGGTGGTACAGAATATACAGGGAGTACAGCCATTCAGTGAATTATTTATGCTCTAGTAATTGTAAATAGTTGAAGGGAATGCTAGATTCGGGTTCCATGGCCTGTACCTTTAGCGAAGCTGCGGAACAGGAGATGTTGCAGAAAAAGGTCCTCACAGGAGCAAAAACAATGACAGAACCAGTCATTCTAGTTGGTTGTGGGGGCCAGAAAACTATACCTAAGGGCGTGTACGAAGTTGAGTTAGACGTGTATGGGGTGAGATGCATGATTCCCGTCCTGGTAGTGCCTGATCAACACGATGATGTCTCATCCTTGGCATTAATGTGATAAAGCATGTGATGCATCAGATGAAGGGCAGCGATGACTATTGGAGGCTCATATCCAATAGCAGTCAACGGTCATTGCAAGAATGCAAACACTTCCTAGATATGATGACAAGTTTCACCCAGCAGAGGGGTGAGGAAATGCCCAGTAAAATAGGAACAGTGAAGCTTACCCAGGTGGTCACCCTATTGTCCAAGCAAGAGCACCTAGTGTGGGGAAGATTACCCAGCAAAGTTCCTATGTCACCGGGAAGCACCGTTGTGGTTGAGCCTACTATGTCTAAGTGTATGCCACGAGACATAATAGTGGGCAGAGTAGTCACACCTATGTGGGGCGACCAATGGGTCCCAATGAAAATAACCAATGTGTCCGACAAACCAATTACATTTAAGAGAAACTGCAAGCTGGCAGATGTGTACCTGTGCCTAGCTGTGGTGGATTTCAGTTTTCCAAGGCTACAGCAAAAAGGAGGACGCTACTCCGGAGAGGCAGTCCATTGCAACAGGCATGAGAGATTTAAAGCAAAAGCTAGAGGGAATGGGATTGGGGGGCGTTGATATTGAGGCGTCGGCCAAACAAGAGCTAGTCCAGTTGCTAGTAGATTACCATGATGTGTTCTCTAAGCATACGTTGGATTGTTGCGAGGCTCAGGGTTTTGTGCATTAGACTCACTGACGAACATCCCTTCCGCCTCCGGTACAGACGTGTACCACCAGCTCATTACCTAAAGTTGCGGCATATTTTAACAGAAATGGAGGAGCAAGAGATTATATGGAAATCTATGAGTGAATATGCCTCACCACTTATGAGTTATGGTGTGGAAGAAAGATGGGGTTCTGCGAGTGTGCACAGACAGACTTCCGATGGCTAAATGCGAGAACGATAAAATATGCGCATCCACTCCCGCATCAATCCGACTGTCTAGCTGCTTTAGGAGACAACACGTGCTTTAGCACCATGGACTTGACGTCAGGTTTTTACAACTTGCTCATGAAAGAGGAGGACAAAATAGTATACTGCATTAACAACTCCAATGGGGTTGTATGAATACAATCGTATACCACAGGGGTTATGTAACAGTCCAGTGTCATTCATGCGAATGATGATGAGCATCTTTGGAGACTTGAACTTCAGCAGCTTGTTATGCTATCTGGACGATCTTCTAGTGTTTGCACCAACTGAAAGAGAAGCCGAGGGAAGGCTGGAGGAGGTATTTCGAAGGTCACGGCAGCATAATCTAAAACTGAGCCCAAAGAAGTGCCATTTACTACGATCTTCAGTGAAGTTTCTAGGCCACATCATTGACAGGAAGTCGCTAGAAAGTTGTGGACCACTTCTTTTGTGTGCATGGATTTCCTGAACGCATTCACACGAATCAAGATGCCAATTTCGGGAGCGAGCTTATTGCAGAATTGCTCAAGATGTCGGGAGTCACCAAGTCACACATCACAGCATATCACCCAATGGGAAACGGTGGGACCGAGAGGTTTAATAGACCGCTCGGTAACATGCTCTCTCCCTCTAAGAGCAAAGCAACTTTGGCCTCAGCAAATACAGACTTTGACATTTGCGTATAATGGTGTGCATGAGACAACAGGCTATGCACCGTTTCACCTCATGTTTAGCCGGAATCCGAGACTGCCAGTTGACGTAATGTTTAAACGAGTCTTGAGAGATCTTGTAGTGGCTAACCACAGCAGTTATCTGAAGACGCTAATGTCTCATCTTGACGAGGCAACGGACATTGCTTAACAGCATGCCGTGAAAGAACAACAAAAGCAGGCCGAGTTCTACAACAGCAAAGTCAACGTTACAAGCTTAAATGTTGGAAACCGGGTTCTAATTGCAAACAAAGGTGAAAGGGGAAAAAAGATACTTGCTGACGAATGGAATAAGACAGTGTACACGGTTGTTCATGGGAATCCACAGACACGTTTACAAGCTGGCGGACGAGAAAGGAAAGACTAAAGTGGTTCACAGGAACCTTCTTTGGGACATCACTTTCCTACCAGTCATTTCATCTGAGGATGAAGATAAAGAGTCTGTGGATTCTGTGTGAGTCTGATCTTCCAGACACTTTGGGAGAAGAAAATTCTGACGACAGGACTAGTGCTGGGGGTAATGACTGGATCAGCCGACAGTTTGACTCACGAATCTTCGGGAGAGGAAGAGACCTTCAGTGAGTTCATGGAGCCTAGCTAATCACCTATGGATATGGTGCCCAGTCGTGAAGATGTCGATAAGGATGGTCAAGCTCAAGAGTCTATTGTTCCCATGGGCAACACTGTTTCGTCTGCTGGCTCTGACTGTTCAGCTGTGGCTTTCAACATTTGTCCTCCAACCAGCTCCAATATCAGTAGGGGGGCCGCTGTAGTTGATGACCAAGGAGTTCTTAGCCCAGAGTCAGGTACAGCGGATTGTCTATGTAGAAGGCTACAGTGGAAGTACACAGTTCTCATAAGAGTATTTGGCCCTTTCTTTCTGGTCCATTTATTCAGTCAGATGCTCAGCAACATATGGTCAGGACTCCGCATCAGACACGTCGTTCAGTTACCCCAGATAGTGCTTAGAGTTGGTGTGAATTTACCGGAGAGAAGCGCCAAACAGGTTAACAAACAATTAAAGAAAAATCAAGAGATCAGAACACATTTCTTTAACAAATGAGTAATATAGTATTCCATATGCAATGTTTACATATTTTGAGGTCCAAAAGTATTTGGACAGTGACCCAATGTTATTTTAGGTCTGTACTCTATTTAATATTACATAAGGTTTGGTACATGGTCCCCCCACTTTTTAGGGAGCCTTAAGTAGTTGGACAAATTAAATTGTGTATTAAAGGAGAAATCTACACACTTTCGGCTGGATTTTCCCTCTTTGATTATTAGTTTTGTTACTGAAAATGGGTTGTCACATTTTGCTGATACAGAACATTAATTCAGAGTATTAGAGCCCAAATTAATAAAACATCACTGTTCAGATAGCATTGAACCTTACTGTATATACACAAAATGCATGCAAAAAAATATATATTAGAGGAATATTTCACCTAAATTATTGAGTGAAATTTTTCTTAGCCCTGTAAAACAATAGCATTAGGAAAAAAGTTGAAGGGAAACAAAACCAAAGCTTTGTGTAACGATGAGGAGGTAAGACGCATGGGGGAACGGAGGACATTTAATAAAAGAACTACAACTATAACAAAAGAAACACTGAACATCAAGACAGAACAACTGCTACATATGGCATGCGCCAAAGACCAACAAGACACAATAGGAAAAGAGGAACTTAAATAGAGACAGTGATTAGGGAAACAGGTCCATAATCCAAATGAGGGAGAGATGGCTGGATCTCAATGGTACGGCAACATGCCTTGCTAGGACTTGACACTGTGATTGTCATAAACTTCTTACAGGGCAATGTTGTGGAAAATTTTCCCTTTTTAGACTTTCAAAAAGTTGAAACAACTCAGGAGTTCGTGAATTCTGTAGTAGATTTTATTAAGGTCATAAAGCCGTGCTGGTCTGCAGAGCAACCGTCTTCCAAACACACACACTTTTATACAGTATGGTTATACAATAATATTAGGCCTTCCCTTTATGCTTGTCTCTGGGCGGACCCTTCCCCAATCTTTCACCATTGTTTCAGAACCCTCTGGGATCCGCCCCACAAGACACTGTTAGGAAATATTGGTGAAGAGTAGACAGACCGACTGATTAGAAAAATAATAATATGAGGCCTTAGGCTCAAGTAACCTGGTTAAACGTTTCATCAATTAACATACAAGTTATTACATGATATATATAACTGTTCTGTCTACTCTTCATCAGGTTAATGTGAAATAACGACATGATTTTATGCAAAACCTCTATAGTAAGTAAACCAATTAAAATGTTGGTTTTAAGGAAATATCCAGCCAGCAAAATGCAGGTGTTGTAGCGTCACATGTTGAATTCATGCCCTCAGTGTCTCGCTCCGTTGTTGCTCACTTGACCAGTAATAAAAGCTAAAGAGAGGAGAGTTAGGACAATTTAAGTGTCATCAATTTAAGATGTTTGGGTGGAAAAGTCATTATGGATTTATTAATAATCAATCAATCAATGGAAACACCTCTTATTCGGCATTTCTTAAATATCTTTTTCAAAACAAAGCTTGAACAAGTAGGCCAGCAATTTTTTGAATAATATACATCAGGTTTTAAGTTCCTTTGACAATCATTGGAAAAGTTATTGAAGAAATACTGAATTAAATATGCTTCCATTGATTTATTGATTAGTGATAATGTCAATAAAGATCTTTTTGACAAATGTGGTATAGTATTTAACATATGGATTGATGTTGATGAGAGTCCATAATGATACTATATTCATTTTCTGACATTTCGGCAATTACCTGGTTTACTCTTTTACCTCGGTCCCTAAATGTGGAAGGGAGCCTGAACGGAGGAACGTACTGTTTACTATATAGTAAGCTAGTATGACAGTATTGTGCTAGCCCCAGTAATTACTCAACACTCCAAAGCTGGTTCATATCATGATTTTTCACTAAGAGGAACCGCGAAGGAACTATCACCAGTCAAGGACAGTCAGAAATATTACCAGTCAAGGACAGCTCCAGCATGGGACATTCTTCTACTCTTCCCTGCTGTTAAGGAAACCCCACCACTGGGCATTATAGAACATATCGCGACACACACCTCACCATTGTTACAACCCGCACCCCCCCGTGAGGTCTTAGCAACAGTAAGTGGAGAGTACAGCTCTTGACTAGCAATGATTCCAGCCTGGGACATGCCCTTCACTTATAACGAGTGTCCACCAGTACAAGACAAGGATACTGTGACTTTGACCCCGTACCCACCCCCCCCCCATTATCCCTCCCCCTTTCTTTCCCTCCCCCATGATTATTCAGCCACAACGTATAAGATGAATATGCCGTAAAAAATATTTCTTAAATGCCGTAAATACAGTATTTCACCATGAATGTGTACAATTATACGAATAAGCAGATTCAAGTAAGGTATACTTCTCAAAAGTGTACACATTTTTTTTACATGGGGTTTCCTCTCAGCCTCCTATCTTTTCCCAAGAATAAATAAAATTACTTTTTCAGACCTTCACCGATGTTCCCCTGCCACCGCAGGAAATGTAGCTGTCCACATTGGGCTGCATCCTTCTGGGCTTTGTCATTGTTAGCTGTCACAATAAGTTTTACATTTTCCTTTGTTTTTAATAAATTGAACAGATTTGCCCTGTGGGTCAAGCTTCCATGCTGCCATTATCCACCAGACTATGTCATTTCTCTTGCCAGCTGCACACTGTTGCATTCGGGTATTGGGTTACACTATTGTGCAAGTGATGAACATGCCTCTGTTTATACCATTGAGGAACTCTTCTGCATTATTGGGTCTGGCGTATTGCCTCTTCCTCTTCACAATACCCCATAGATTTTCTATAGGGTTAAGGTCAGGCTAGTTTGCTGGCCAATTAAGAACAGGGATACCATGGTCCTTAAACCAGGTACTGGTAGCTTTGGCACTGTGTGCAGGTGCCAAGTCCTGTTGGAAAATGAAATCTGCATCTTCATAAAGTTGGTCAGCAGCAGGAAGCATGAAGTGCTCTAAAACTTCCTGGCAGACGCCTGCATTGACCTTGGACCTCAGAAAACACAGTGGACCAACACCAGCAGATGACATGGCACCCCAAACCATCACTGACTGTGAAAACTTTGCACTGGACTTCAAGCAACGTGGATTCTGTGCCTCTCCTCTCTTCCTCCAGGCTCTGGGACCTTGATTTCCAAAGGAAATGCAAAATTTACTTTCATCAGAGAACATAACTTTGGACCACTCAGCAACAGTCCAGTCCTTTTTGTCTTTAGCCCAGACGAGAAGCTTCTGACGTTGTGTCTTGTTCAAGAGTGGCTTGACACAAGGAATGCGACAGCTGAAACCCATGTCTTGCATACGTCTGTGCGTGGTGGTTCTTGAAGCACTGACTCCAGCTGCAGTCCACTCTTTGTGAATCTCCCCCACATTTTTGAATGAGTTTTGTTTCACAATCCTCTCCAGGGTGCGGTTATCCCTATTGCTTATACACTTTTTTCTACAACATATTTTCCTTCCCTTCGCCTCTCTATTAATGTGCTTGGACACAGAGCTCTGTGAACAGCCAGCCTCTTTAGCAATGACCTTTTGTGTCTTGCACTCCTTGTGTCAAGGTGTCAATGGTCGTCTTTTGGACAGCTGTCAAGTCAGCAGTCTTCCCCATGATTGTGTAGCCTACAGAACTAGACTGAGAGACCATTTAAAGGCCTTTGGAGGTGTTTTGAGTTAATTAGCTGATTAGAGTGTGGCACCAGGTGTCTTCTATATTGAACCTTTTCACAATATTCTAATTTTCTGAGATACCGAATTTGGGGTTTTCATTAGTTGTCAGTTATAATCATCAAAATTAAAAGGAATAAACACTTGAAATATATCAGTCTGTGTGGAATGAATGTATACATTATACAAGTTTCCCTTTTTGAATGGAATTACTGAAATAAATCAACTTTTTGATGATATTCTAATTATTTGACCAGCACCTGTATAGTGAATTAATAAAGGTTATATTTTGGTATCCAGACTTCATTGCGGTCATTTCCACAACACTACTACAATTTTTACCAATACTCAAATGTTTATTTTTTTAAAGGTTCTTCTACTGGACACAACAGAGCCATCATCCTCCAGCAGCCCAGATGATAAGTTCCCAATATTTCCTCTTCCATCACAGCCAACATCTTACTTTACAGTTCTCAATGAAACTGAGATGGCCCTCTACAGTGATTTGAAGATCTCCCAGACTAAAGCAGAGAAACTGGAAAAAGACAGAAGACATCAGGACAACAAGATATGGCGTCATGCCCGCTCCCTACGCCTTACCTCATCAACATTTAAGAAAGAGTGTAGAAGGGCTGACTGTGTTCCCCAAACAATGCAGACTAACAAGACAAACAAGAAAACTGGTGCAATGAGTGAGAAGGAAAGGGGACGTAATGCGAGCAAGAGAGGGCTGGAGCTTGAGCCAGTTGCTAGCGAACTGTATAAAAATGTCACTGGCAACAAAGTGTACCTATGTGGCTTCATTGTCAACCCGAATGCCCCCCATTTAGGCACTTCTCCTGATGGGAAAGTTTACAGGATGGTCAAACCTAACCATGGGCTTCTTGAAATAAAGTGCCCTGATAAAGATTACTTTAAAGATTGTTCTTACCTCAGTAAACCAGCTGATGGTAAATACACTCTGAAACGTATTCATAAATACTTCTATCAAATTATGGGACAGATGGGAATCACAAGGATGCCATGGTGTGATATATTTGTTAAGTGTAAAAAGGAAAATCACCTTGAACATATCAAGTTTGATAAAGAAAAATGATAAAGAAAACACTAAGCACAGAAAAGATCCCCACCGTGCGCAAAGTAACACTTGACACAGTGTTGTACTCTATTACTCCATCAGCTTACCAAGCATTAGGGAAGTTGGATATTAAGATACTAGAGAGGTCTCTTTTACAGCTTAAATTGATTTCAAATCCTAAGAAAATGAATGTATTGTTTTTGTCTAGGTTCAAATTCTCAATTAGAAACACATTTGTTATTACTAGCTTGGATGGTGTTCAAATGGAAATAGTCTCTGCATATAAATACTTAGGGTTAAGGTTAGATGATACGCTTTCTTTTAAAATACATGTTACTGAATTGGGAAAAAAGTTTAAGATAGGGTTCCTTTATAGAAACAGGGCTTGTCTGTCCTCTGTAAATAGAAAACAAATTGTTCAGGTTACTTTTATGTCCATCTTAGATTATGGTGATATTATCAATATGCACGCTTCGGCAAACACATTAAAACTACTGGATACTATTTACCATTGTGCAGGTTTATCACAGGTGATAGATCTCTTGTTTATTTATAAAGTACTTCTTTTAACACTACCTTCATATATATCATCAATAATTTCCACTAGACTTACTCATTTCTAAACCAGATCACAGGTGTGGATTACATTAGAGACTCCAGCGATTTCCACACAGTCGGGTAGGACTGCCTTCAATTCCTTTGCACCTTTTTCATGGAACAAAACATGGCACTTTGGTGCCCCCTGCCCATTTTAAAAATGTAATGGAGGATCTATATGATGATGTCTGTGATTTTTTTCTGTTGAATTGTATGTCTTTTGAATGTTCTTTTTATATATTTTTGTTTGTGTGCCTAAACTGTACATGTAAACATGATTACACAGAGCACAGCCTTAGATCCAGGTCTCAGTCTGTTTTCCCTGCTAAAATAAAGTTAATAATAATGTTGCAGAATGGATCAGTTCAGAACCTTCAACACATCAACCCATCAGACAAAGAGCAACAGTGATGCAAACAATTTCTTCTCAAAGTTTAGCCAGGAGAGACTGATATGCATGTTAGCAGTTTATTTAGAATGCCGGCAAATGTATTGGAGTAGTTAATATTCGGTTTATTCTGTCACTTTGATGATTTATGACCCTGGTGGGCAGGAGTTACGGTTTGATTTGACAGGTGGGGGGGACATGCGGTTTGATTTGACAGGTGGGTAGGACTTCCAGTTTGGTGGGTGGGAATTCCGGTTTGGTGGGTGGGACTTCCTGTGTGATGTATGCTAGGGGTGGAACTTCCTGTATGACGTGTTAGGGTGGAACATCCGATATGAAGTTTTATGAGGCAATAGGTGATTGGCATGGTCTGTGTATTGAAACCACGCAGACCCTGGTGTTGGTCATTCAGACTATAGGTTTATTATTACTTTGTATTGTTTTAGTGGAATTACTAGGCCTACATGATAACTTGTTATAACGGTACGGTAGACAGTGGTCAAATGTGTGCCTATGCTATTTGAGAGAATTTGTTTTTTAAGTGTATGAAGTATAATGGTGAACGCTACTCAACAGAAAACGCATTGTCCTTTGTAAATGGGGAGATGGCACATTCGGTTTTCTATCACTCTTTTAATGCACTAATAAGAATGGTACATTTTATTTTGTTTCAGAGTAATTTGCTTTGCAACGTTTATAAACTGCAATGTAACCATCCAAAGGAAGACTGTTCCAATCTCCACTGCTTCCAGATATGCCCAAGAAACAAAGAACTTTGTTGGCAGATCTCACTGTGAACCTCGACAGCTGCATGGTTGTATCCCAAAAAACTGTAAGAAACCTCGGCGTTACCCTTGACCCTGACCTCTCCTTTGATGAACATATAAAATATGTCTCAAGAGTTGCTTATTTTCATCTTCGAAACATTGCAAAAATCAGAAACTTTCTATCAAAAACTGATGCAGAAAAACT
>JACXGI010009515.1:0-10915 GCA_016801175.1 Esox masquinongy
ATGTTGGTCCACTCCTCTTCAATGGCTGTGCGAAGTTGCTGGATATTGGCAGGACCTGGAACACGCTGTCGTATACGCCGATCCAGAGCATCCCAAACATGCTCAATGGGTGACATGTCCGGTGAGTATGCTGGCCATGCAAGAACTGGGATGTTTTCAGCTTCCAGGAATTGTGTACAGATCCTTGCAACATGGGGCCATGCATTATCATGCTGCAACATGAGGAGATGTTCGTGGATGAATGGCACAAAAATGGGCCTCAGGATCTCGTCACGGTATCTCTGTGCATTCAAAATTCCATCAATAAAATGCACCTGTGTTCGTTGTCCATAACACACGCCTGCCCATACCATAACCCCACCGCCACCATGGGCCACTCGATTCACAACGTTGACATCAGCAAATATCCATACTCATAATCCATACTCATATTAGGTGTGAATACTAACCACACGTGTATGTTCTACATACACATTATGCAAATAAATTACATGCCTCACTGTATATTTATCTTAAAGTGCTGCTTATTCAGTCTTCTAATCTACAACTCAGCATTCTGTGCCTAGCTAGTTTGCTTATTATTAGTTAGCTATGGCTATCTTGCTGTAAGAGACAATTGTTTTGTAGATACTATTCAGACTGAACACTTGAGCGGTGTTACGCTTTAAACTTAGTCATGCAATACCTTTTTAGAAATTTTAGAAATACTGTTGCAGTAAGATGTACTGGTTCAAAAAGTAAAAAAAGAGGGATTAAAAGGTATTGCTGTGGTGAAATAGTACTGGAAGGTGTCCAGATGTAATACAATAGATATTATGTGCCTCGAGATGTCGTGACAATGATGGAATGTGTTAAGTGGGCTTATGATGTGAACCTTCTCAATGTTGCACAAAAATAAAATATCTACATGACATTTACAGTTGTCATTTATTTAACAAAATGCATATATCAGCATTATATATCCTGAAATGGCACACTATGTAGTGTGAATGAAAAAGATGGGTAGAAGTTGTCAAAGAACTTTACTTGGAATTGCAATTAGTTGTACGTAACGCATGTAAGTGCATTAACAATAGTGAAACCCCACATATGAACGCTTACCCCCAAAGGGGTTAAGGGTAGGTTTTAAAATAAGGACTAGTTATAGAAGACTAGCTATACTGACTGAGTCTGCTTTAGTACTCATAACAATAGCTAAAGTCACAATACACCTTATTTTAATTTCTCCAGATTGTCATACAAGACTAGCTATACTCACTGAGTCTACTTTAGGACACATAACAATAGCTAAAGTAAGAATACCTGGAGAAATGAAAAGGGGGATGTTTTTTTAAACATATATCAAAAACTAGAACTACCTAATAGTAATCTTAAAAAATCTGCTTTCAAAAAAACAAACCCACTATTTGCATAGTTTTTTTTTCATACTTTGTATGGTATTATGTACAAAGTTCTTAACATCGTGCCGCGTCCTCGTATGTAGGACAGGATTCCCTTTGATACACAGCAAACAAACAGCCTTTCCAGACACTCTTCTCAAGGCAAAGAATTTTGCCAGGTCATGCTTCACTGCACTGCTTTCCTCCCGACTCCATGGTCTTTTCGGAGTGGACTAAGTAGAGGTCTTGTCTCCTGAAAGATTAAGAACATGCAAATAATTTCCTATTTTAGGAAAATTTACCAAAATAATTTAAGTACTCAAAATGTACTATAACATTTTGACTAACTACATTACACAGTATAGGACAAGCAATTTAGTCTTAACTCTTTTCTTTTGCATTATCTTTCAAATGGTGCACTGAAAAGCAGCTTACATTCCATCAATTGACAAATATATTTGTAGACTTTGCTGTCATCTCAAAAACAAACACCCCAGCCCCACCTCTGCTTTTTCTTTCTTATTAGGATGTAGGATTGTGTTAATACTACAATCTAGATGTTTGTGCTTTGAAAATGTATGAAAGCTCACTCACCAATCACTTTGTCCAGTTGGCCTGGAAGACTCCCGATTGTTTCAGGGGGATGTCTCTCATCACTTGACACAGACAGACTTCCTGGAAAACATTAAAGCCACACGTTAAGATATTGCAAGCAAACGTTACGCATTGGTTTTCCTTACACACGCCTTACATGAAGGAGTAAATACTTACTCTTGCGTCTAGCTTTATGTTTGGGTCCAGATGGGCAGCGGCCTCTGCTTTGCTTAGATGAAGCAAGGCTGCCATCTTCAAACTGGGACTCTGATGGTTGATAAATTTACAATATTATTTGGTCATGTGTGAGCAGCTGAATTTACAAAACAGTACTGAAAGTTTAAAAACCTAGAAAATAAATATATTACTCACCTTGATTGAAGCTGATCTCTTCCAAAGACTTCCCTCTGTAAACTTCAGAACCCTTCTCTAGGGACACAAGTAGTTTGAAGACTTTAGCCACATGCATTTGCAAATCTTCTCAAACTGTCTGACCCACTAATGTGAGTTGCAGCATCCACTCTTGCAAACACAAGGATTTTCGTCTCTCACCCCAACTTTGGCTCTGTTTTCGTTCAGAACATCCAATGATAAAACCATGTCTTTTGTTAGAAGGACGGGAACATTCCTTCCTCGCTTTCCTCTGATCTCTAGTCTTGTCAGTTCACTGCACAACTCCAATTTGGTTAGTGAATTGTAGACATCTGCATTTGGAGGCCCTGTGTTCCGGCTCTGATAAGTGTTAACCAGCAGTTTGGATTCCTCTCCCTCTCATCTTCGATTGAAAAGAATTATTTGAGTTAACAAGCTTTCAGCCAAAACTTTCCAGTTAGAAGGATTTAGACTCTTCTTCAGGTTCTCTTTTGCAACCTCTTCCAAGCCCTTTAAGTGTTTCTGTAAAGCCATTACATCATCTGTAAGAGGAATGGACTCTCCTTTGTTCCATTTAGCTTGGTGCAGCGTGTTGAGGGCCTGGCTTGAAATGTAATTGTGCCACTGGGTGTCAAGGAGTTTTATGAAGTTTTTAAACTTTGTCTCAGTATTCTCATCCCCTGCTATGAGGCTTTGCCCCAATGCAACCTGAGTGGCTTTCTTCAGAGAATACCCAATCTTCAGAGCAAGGGAGGGGGTTTTGAAGGGATTGGACAGTAGCAGCTCACTTTCTTAACAGCATCAACTGCCAAGGTAACGTTCTTTGGGACACAAAGTTCTTGCAGCGTTGTCACTATCTTGCTCATGGCTTTCACTTCTATCATTAGTCTGCCCAACTCCCTTATTTTTTGGACTATTTATACATGCTATGACTTGTCATGACCATACTTTGTATAAAGAAACTCACCAAATTGGCAGATCAATTGGTCATTCTTTATTGAACGGACTGAAACGGTGTCATGGCGCATCTTGTGTAGAAGATTCTGAAAACCGTCGCTGCCTCTGGGTTTCATTGGGATTAGTTTTGATGCCTGTGACTTGATACTCTTTCCTTTTAAGGTTTCCTCTCCCCCACCACATGATTTTGTGTGTTTCCACAGATCTTTCTTCATGAAGAAGCCGAAACAGTTGGGGCAGGGAAGAAAATCAGAAATATCTGCGCTAGGGGGTGGTTGTCGCCATGTTACTATCTCTCCAATTCCAGAATCCAAAACTTCCACATTATGATGATAATTACCCTTGTTTCTCAGCTGTTCAAGTAGTACTGCCCTTTTCTTTGAGCCTTTAGGGCAGCTGAGTGCCTCAGCAACCTCCATTTCACTGGAATGTCTCCTTTCAAGATGTCTGGCTATTTTGGTTTGGGCTTTCTGGCAGTAAACACAGTAATGTTTTTTATCCCACACTCGCTTGCCTTCAGATTTTGGAGTACTTGATTTGACTGACAGTTTTGCCTGGCCTTAATTGTGTCTTTACTCTCTTCAGTCTCTTGTGAAGAATCCTCAGATGAATCAAATGATGCATTCTGCAGAAATCGTTTACTTATCTTGACTGAAAAGCTTGATTTGTCAGGCTTGTCACAAAAAATATCTTGATCCAATCTGGTGTCTCTCTTATTTCCCTCTTCACTTGAGCCTTCTGATGGAAGATAGTCTGGGTCACTGTATGCATCCAGGTCACTGGAGGTATCCATGTCCTTTGAGTCACTAAAAGAGTCAGTGTTGCTTTTCTTTTGTTCATATTCCTGTTGAAGTAAACAAAACAAAGGTGCCTCATTCCTTAACATTTTGGACAGACACCTTCAATACAGTTTTAATAAGTAATAAAAATAATAACTGATCTAGAGGACCACTTACACCTCCCCATCCCGACTACATGAATCCACCACTACACACAGTACAGTATATACAGTATATAGAAACACTATAAAGAGCTGTAATTCCTACATCATTCACCCGATTTGGATGTGAATACCTCTAAACTAAAGCTAAAAGTCTATATTTAAAGCGCATCTTGACTGCAATGTTTTTATTTTTTATTATTACATTTGAAACAAATGCAAAATAGAAGTATCTTGACTAGTGGTCTCATTTCTTTCCTGAGCTGTACATAGTGTATTTATATTAATGATATTGCCTAATTGTTTGGTGAGTGTATTCCAATGTTTAAAATCAAATAAGCCTACACAAAAAGGTTATGCTCAATAATTCAAGACAAACCTGTACATAAGGTTCATGGACAGACCACAAACAGCCATGTGGAACGGTTCTCCAAGTACAAATATGCAGAGCAGACAATAACTATAATGATCACATTTGTATTACATTATTTCATGATAAATAGGTATCTGAAGTTACATACCAGTCCTCCAATGGATTCTGTTATGGTGCTCCGTTAGCATGTTGTTAGCATTCCTCCAATGGATTCCTTATGGTGCTCCGTTAGCATGTTGTTAGTATTCCTCCTTTATGTTCTGGTCATTCAGATATCCATCTCGTGCAAACTATTGCTACCTAATAGTTTTACGTTTTGCTATTTCATTCTACTAATAATAATACTTATAAAGCTGTTGAAAACACTCTTATCCTTTCTCTGTGTGTGCGCTGTGTTAGTTTTGCTGCGTTAGCTTGCTGCGTTAGCCTCTTTGTGCCCTGGTCAATGAGCACTTGCTTACGGAAAACGAGGGTTAGGACTGGATTTGGACTGGATAACGACAACCAGGAAATGCCCAAAGTAAACACAGTGCACATGGTTATTTTCAGCAGAATCTCGGGAAAACAGCAAAGAAAACCGATTTTCTTTATCATAAACCGTTTTGAAAATATGCAAGACTATGTCATTATTTGGGCCGATCTGCCTATTCCGTTCCCAGAGGGTTTTAATGTTGAAATATGGAAAAAGAAAACGTGATTCATCAGACCAGGCCACCTTCTTCCATTGCTCCGTGGTCCAGTTTTGATGCTCACATGCCCATTGAAGGCGCTTTCGGCAGTCACAGGGGTCAGCATGACTGGTCGCAGACCAGTGCATCGCAACAAATTGTGATACACTGTGTGTTCTGACACCATTCTATTACAACCAACATTAACTCTTTTAGCAACAGTAACTCGTCTGTTGGATTGGACCACACGGGCCAGAATTTGCTCCCCACGTGCACCAGTGAGCCCTGGCAGCCCATGACCCTGTCTCCGGTTCACCACTTTTCCTTTGTTGGACCACTTGTGATAGGTGCTGACCACTGCAGACTGGAAACACACCACAAGAGCTGCAAGTTTTGGAAATGCTCTGACCCAATTGTCTAGCCATTACAACTTGGCCCTTCTAACACATCAACTTTGCGGACAAAATGTTCACTTGCTGCCTAATATATCTCACCCACTGATAGGTGCCATGATAACGAGATTATCAGGGTTATTCACTTCACCTGTCAGGGGTCATAATTCTATGGCTGATCGGTGTATACTGTTCAGTGAATGCAGGGTCAAAACGATCTCTGGTTATGACTGAAAAGCAACACATCTTATGGGCTCAACACATGATCAGCAGCAAAACTGCTCTGTCCTGGCTGTGCTGTTGTTTTCCTATGGGTACAGCCGGGCAGCGCCACCACATAGTTGGGCACCACAGCTTTCCCCATAGGAAAACAATGGCACAGCCAGCGCTGATCAGCGCTGAATCCTGGCATTGTTGTCCTGGAATATGCCTGTGGCATCAGGGAAGAAAAATCCATTGATGGGATAACCATCAAGATCATCTTGAAAACTGTGTTGGTCTTTCAGAAACTGTCCTCAGCTGGTTTCGAACCTACATTACAGGCAGAAATATTTTGTCAGTCTTGGCAACCATGTATCCTGAGGAACATGATATACTATGCGGTGTTGCACAAGGAAGCTGTCTCGCTCCACTAATTTTCTCACTATACACTATAAAATATATAGTGTCATCAGAGAACACAATGTCAATTTCCAAAACAATGCTGATGACACACAGCTAAACATTTCAGTAGAGCCAGATGACACAGATGCAATAAGCTCAATCTTTAGTTGTCTAATTGCCATACATAATTGGAAGTGCGAATTTCCTTGAATTAAACAAACCAGTTTAGTTCACTATTTCTGACTCTTCAGAGGTGTTCAGAGATTACTACTAGGTAGTTGTAGTTTTCTATATACAGTATCTCATAAAAGTGAGTACACCCCTCACATGTTTGCAAATATTTGATTATATCTTTTCATGTGACAACACTGAAGAAATGACACTTTGCTACAATGTAAAGTAGTGAGTGTACAGCTTGTATAACAGTGTAAATTTGCTGTCCCCTCAAAATAACTCAACACGCAGCCATTAATGTCTGAACCGCTGGCAACAAAAGTGAGTACACCCCTAAGTGAAAATGTCCAAAAGGACTAGTCAAATGATGACTAGTCCTTATTTTAAAACATACCCATATTTTATTGTTGTGCAACATTGAGAGCATTGAGAAGATTCACATCATAAGCCCACTCAACACATTCCTTCATTGTCATGACATCTATAGGCATGTAATATCTATATAGTATTACAGCCAGACACCTTCCTGTACTATTTCACAGTGTGTGGGACGGGTAGACGGGCAGTGATTGGCCTTTTCGAGCAATGTATCATTTTCCAACTTCCACTTAACTCAGGTCTCTTTCAACTACGAACAATATGCAGCTTCACTGCTCCCAGTTTATCTGACTAACCCAAATGTATTGTTAGGGATAAACAAGCCAATATGCAATTTAAAAGTTTTTATATTTAAATATCACTGCATTTTGCTTGCAAACGGTAGTTCCCTAGTGAACAACATGCCATATATCTATATCTATATATATATATATATATCTATATATATAATAAATATTGTAAGATCACAATGATTGAAATACATGTGCATGATATTCATAGATGGGATTAAGATGGAAATGAAATCCCTCTTAGGACGGATTAGGCAGATCCGCCTAAATAATGACGTAGTCTTACATATTTTCAAAACGGTTTATGATAACGAGAATCGGTTTTCTTTGCTGTTTTCCCGAGATTCCGCTGAAAATAACCATGTGCACTGTGTTTACCTGGGGCATTTCCTGTTTGTCGTTATCCTGTCCAATGCAACCTAACCCTCGTTTTCCGTAAGCAAGTGCTCAGTGACCAGGGCACAAAGAGGCTAAGGCAGCAAGCTAACGCAGCAAAGCTAACGCAGCGCACAGACAGAGAAAGAATAAGAATGTTTTTAACAGCTTTATAAGTATTGTTACTTGTAGTATAAAATGGCAAACTGTAAAACTGTTACGCAGCCATAGTTTTCACGATCTGAATGACCAGAACACAAAGGAGGAATGCTAACAACATGCTAACGGAGCACCACAAGGAATCCATTGGAGGAATGGTAACAGCATGCTAATGGAGCACCATAACGGAATCTATTGGAGGAATGCTAACAACATGCTAACGGAGCACCATTATCGAATCCATTGGAGGACTGGTATGTAACCTCAAATAACCTATTTATCATGAAATAATGTAGTACAAATGTGATCATTATAGTTATTGACTGCTTTGCATATTTGTAATTGAAATACTGTTCCACATGGTTGTCTGTGGTCTGAATTCAATGGTAAATAGAAAAAATAATGGGTGTCTAACGTATTGGACTGCTTGCACAAAAGGTGAATTATTTCATTGTCCTGTTCACATTTATTGTAATACAATGCATATTTGTGTTTAAAAACGGGTTTCAAAAGTATATTTGTAATTAGAAAAGTACATCACATGGATGTTGTGTGGTCGGAATATAATTATAAATAGAAAAGTCTAATTTCGCTTATGAAATTCTTTACGTTGTGCATTTTTCACACAAATACTACCTTATAAGTACATTTACATGCACTTAAGTAGTGAAAACCGGAACAAAATAGCTTAGTACCCAGTTAATTGATTAAGAGACAGGACAGAATTACAAAATAATGTATATCATTATCACCTGGGCCCTGCTTGCAATAACTACACTCTGTCAGTTGTCCTACACTGTCAAAATCCCATGAAACCTCCCTCTCCACTTCTATGTAGTCACATGACACATTGTAGCCAATCAGAAAAATCTCTCAGCCAGCTGCTACAGTCCAATCAGAAAAATCTAGGTGTTCTGTGCCAGCCAATGAGATAATTAGCTGCAGTACATGTGTGTGTACTTCAAGGGGGCGCTCCAAAAAGCCCCAAAACGCAAGCATGTCAGCATTTGCTATTAAAATTAGGACTTTTGAGAAACTTTCACAGCATTATGTATAGATCCCTTGGAGGCTGTTTCAGGTAAAATAAAGTGAGGACCACCCATTTTGTCCTCACTTTGCCAAAATGTCCTCACTTTAAAGGTTGTTTGTCAAGTATTGGTCCTCACAAATATAACGAAACAACTACACACACACACTCTTAGTGAAACAGAAAAAAACATATTTGCAGTGTTCTACCACTTTGGAATGTTTTTTGGGGATTAGGGTCGTGTTTGTGTGCCAACCATAGAAATGAAGATGATTCGCGGCTTCATTTATAATATTTTAGGATTTCTGACAAAGCAGAGCTCTGACTCTTGCATATTTCTGCTTGTGCCTGGTAGAAGTTGTTACGGCGTAAGTCGTCAAAATACTAATAACTGATGTATGAATGCAACTAAGTTTTTACATATATTTTCTGTATTTCGGAATAACAGTAAATTTCTGTTTTAAATTAGATATAAAACCTTCATTTAACATTTGTCCTGTGAAATAACTGGAAAAGTCTGTTATCAGGAAACACAAGAATTATCTGTTTTTCCAAGACTTTCGCTGTTTACAAAATAAACTGTATAAATAATGAGTATTTATTGTCACGACCCCTCCTCCGTGACATGCATGTTTTTTGTATTTCTCGTTGGTCTCGTTGCTGAATGAGTTTCTCTCCTGTGCACTTGATTCTGTCTGCGTGTTTGTTTTCTGTCCGTCACGGTCTCCCGGGCAACGAATTTGGGGGCATGACGTCAGCACGGAGGTGATTCCTGTGCCCAGCTGCTCTGACTCCTCAATCATTCACCTGATCCTGCTCTGCTAATCACCAGCGGTATTTAGGAGGAGTCCTGACATGCCGTCCCTGCCGGATTGTTAAGTCACCTCAGTATATTTACTGCGTACCAGCTTAATTCCGTGCTTCGTTTGTTCCCTGTCATTTCGTGTTCGCCTGTTTGTACCAGTTTTGTGATTCTCTTTTCCATACCCTGCCCAGACATACCTGCCCCGGGAGATTCACCTGCCTTACCTCGATTTCCGGACCTGCCCTGCCGCGCCACTTGGATAATCACCTGCACCACTCACCTGGGATATCGGACACATTTCACCACGCCACTCGGATTACTCATCTGCTTCACTTACCTGGGACCCTGGACCTCCGCACCACGACCCTGCTCCTCACCCCAACCTCTCCTCACGCATCTCACCGTCATTGTTGGCTGTTTTCAACAAACATTCTTTACTTCCGGTGTCCGGTCTGCGTTTGGGTTCAGGCCTCGAAAACCTGACATTTATGGTCTTTATGGCCATACACAGTCTCCACTCTATTTTCTCTATTCCTATAACTAGTACTTCATATGTTATACTCCATACTCAGTGTCAAAGTGTCTGATCATGTCTGACCTTTCCAGTGTATAACTGGTGACTTATTTCACTATCCTTGCCATATAGGAGGACCTCATCCCATTGTTGCTTGCAACTCTATTTATCATTATGATTCCTTATTTTAGACGCATATTCCCATATGATGGCACACACTATAGACACGCCACTTTGTCCATAGGTTTATACCGTCTGCCAAATTCATCTATTAGACTGTGGGTTCAATTGATCCCTAGGTGGCGCTATAATAAGCAATCTAAGTCACTCCAAAAGCTCTACTGGCATATCCACCCCATATGACCTACAAGTCTGAAATTCAGTCCACAGGTCCCTGTAGCAGCCAATAATGTAATAACTTACCAATAATGTAATAACATTTCTGAACAAATAACGTAATAACTTTATGCCCATAATGTAATAAGTTCTTACATTATTGGCTGGCTATTGCATTATTGGCTGGGTTAATAAAAAATTATTAAAATTGTAATAATCGGAACCGATAATGTAATAATATACTTATATCACTGTGAGTTTAAGTTTTATTTATTAAGTGTCAGACTTCCATTACACACTTACTCTTGCTTTTTTCAAATAGCTGCTCAATAACCTGACCAATTGTGACCCCTGAATCTTAGTCCTAACTCCGAGAAAACACACACAACTCTCTCTCTCTTTAGGAATTAAGACTATTTGTTTGTTGACTTATCTCCAGCCCTGCCTTCTACTCCTTAGCCATTCGAGTACCAAATGAAGTGGGAGCACACATCTTGATTTGTTCTCCTCGAATACAAAGACCATTTCTTTTCATGAAATAATTTCATCTTTATTTAAAAATGTTTAAATAACTTTTTC
>JACXGI010009515.1:11015-22213 GCA_016801175.1 Esox masquinongy
TATATATATATATATATATATATATATATATATATATATATATATATATATATATATATATATATATATATATATATATATCCCTTGCTATTTGAATACTGCAATTACAAAAAAAATATATTCTACTAATATCTTAATGTGTATTTTCTTTTGCAGTACCCATAATTGACCACTAGATGGCCAGTGATTGTCAAGTTATCCTCATGTGACTCTGGCATTGGGCTTTCTTCAGTTGTTTGCAAACCTATGTCGTCCTTATCACACATGTTGAAAGGTAATTAGTAACCTAATTTAAGTTAGTAAATACAGTTAATTTAGTTGAGATTCATGCACATACATTAACGTCATATTTAGTGCAAGATGGCATAGAAATGATATAGAGATAAATGACTATAGCTAACTGTAGGCTAATTATTAGCTATCTATGAAAATTTGATAATACCAGTGACATCATGTACAATGCAGATCTTAACCCTGGTCCTTCAGAAGTTGTGTGGAAAACTTCCCAATTTACATAGTTATGGGTTTTGTAAACTATTGTGTAAGAGCCAAGTGTTGGAAATATTGTTGTTCATTTTTTATATGTAATTTCTGCCTATCAATAACATTATGGGGAATTGCTACGTGCCAAGAGATTGATAATTTTTTTATGTAGCACACCTGTGTATTGCCCTTTAATTGAAACTCTGCTAAACATAAACTTATATTGTATGTTAGATCATGTAATGTCCTCAATTTAGAGTTTATAGAAGGAAATAATGTACATCAAAGGGTTGTAGAATGTTTGGTGCCACTTTCCAATCAGTACACATCAATTCCATACAAACTTAAATGCCTCTTAAAATCCATAGTACTCACATCTGATTGGACTAGGGGGCATGAACTTGAGTACATTTGAGTACATCTTTTCATGTGAAAACACTGAAGAAATGACACTTTTCTACAATGTAAAGTAGTGAGTGTACAGCTTGTATAACACAACACACAGCCCTTAATGTCTAAACCGCTGGCAACAAAAGTGTGTACACCCCTAAGTGAAAATGTCCAAATTGGGCCCAAAGTGTCAATATTTTGTGTGGCCACCATCATTTTCCAGCACTGCCTTAACCCTCTTGGGCATGGAGTTCACCAGAGCTTCACAGGTTGCCACTGGAGTCCTCTTCCACTCCTCCATGACGACATCACGGAGCTGGTGGATGTTAGAGACCTTGCGCTCCTTTTGAGGATGCCCCATAAATGCTCAATAGGGTTTAGGTCTGGAGACATGCTTGGCCAGTCCATCACCTTTACCCTCAGCGTTTTTAGCAAGGCAGTGGTCGTCTTGGAGGTGTGTTTAGGGTTGTTATCATGTTGGAATACTGCCCTGCGGCCCAATCTCCGAAGGGAGGGGATCATGCTCTGCTTCAGTATGTCACAGTACATGTTGGCATTCATGGTTCCCTCAATGAACTGTAGCTCACCAGTGCCAGCAGCACTCATGCAGCCCCAGACCATGACACTCCCACCACCATGCTTGACTGTAGGCAAGACACACTTGTCTTGGTACTCCTCACCTGGTTGCTGCCACACACGCTTGACACCATCTGAACCAAATAAGTTCATCTTGGTCTCATCAGACCACAGGACATGGTTCCAGTAATCCATGTTCTTAGTCTGCTTGTCTTCAGCAAACTGTTTACGGGCTTTCTTGTGCATCATCTTTAGAAGAGGCTTCCTTCTGGGACGACAGCCATGCAGACCAATTTGATGCAGTATGCAGTGTATGGTCTGAGAACTAACAAGCTGACCCCCCACCCCTTCAACCTCTGCAGCAATGCTGGCAGCACTCGTATGTCTATTTCCCAAAGACAACCTCTGGATATGACGCTGAGCACGTGCACTCAACTTCTTTGGTCGACCATGGCGAGGCCTGTTCTGAGTGGAACCTGTCCTGTTAAACCGCTGTATGGTCTTGGCCACCGTGCTGCAGCTCAGTTTCAGGGTCTTGGCAATCTTCTTATAGCCTAGGCCATCTTTATTTAGAGCAACAATTCTTTTTTTCAGATCCTCAGAGAGTTCTTTGGCGAGGAGGGAAAATGGCTAATTGGGCCCAATTTGGACATTTTCACTTAGGGGTGTACTCACTTTTGTTGCCAGCGGTTTACACATTAATGGCTGTGTGTTGAGTTATTTTGAGGGGAAAGCAAATTTACACTGTTATACAAGCTGTACACTCACTACTTTACATTGTAGCAAAGTGTCATTTCTTCAGTGTTGTCACATGAAAAGGTATACTCAAATATTTACAGAAATGTGAGGGGTGTACTCACTTTTGTGAGATACTGTATATGGCTAACACAGTTGAAGAGTAAACACAGTGCTGAGATTGCCAGAGCCAGGGTAAAGTTGAGAGGAGCCACCGTGTACTGAGGAAAAAGATTATGTATGACCTAGTTAACTATCAACAAGGAGGAGTCAACTGGGTCAAGCATTTACCAATTGATGCCAGGATAATGAATGAAGACCCAAAGGAGGTTTTAAGTTGGATGTCTCCTTTTCAGGTGTATTATGGAAGAAAAAGTAATAGACTGTCCAATCGGTTAACCTGTTCCCCAGCTGTTCCCCAAGTTCATGAAGAACCCTGTCTACCAACCAACAAAACACTGCCTACCCAAAAGCATAGGCTTTTGTTTGAGGATAACCGAATGAAGATTAGGAGAAGGGCACGAAAGACAACACAACACTGCACGAGACAAATGACTTTGTCTGGAAGTCATAAAGCCTCTATATACAGGGTAAATGACAATGTGTTGGTCAGGGTGAAGAGCGGTAATTGTAAAGTTTCACAAAGGCACTTTGTATTACCATGTTTAGTTGTGAAAAGAAACCTAAAGTTGCAGAAATATAAGGTTCAGTTCCATATGCCCAATAGCCCCAGTCCCACACAAAAGTGGTTTTCAGTGTCTGATGCGACCAGTGTCACAAGACTGGAGGAAAAACAGCACCGAAAGTATCAGCCCAAAAGAGTTCAGCAAACCCACTTGCTAATTCCTTACACACGAGGAGACATTGGAGTCTTTTGAATCATCAAACCTGAACATTCGTTTTGACCCGATTCCAGATGGCAGTTGCCAATTTGCTGCTGTTGCTGACCAATTGGCGACCATTGGAATATTCCATTCTGCATCAACATTGCGAGAAGAAATTGTGGCTGATCTAACATTTCATCCGCATGTAGTGGATGGGACGCCACTTTCTGAGTATGTGGAGGGGACGTGGGGGGATTATTTACAGAGGATGGCACATATGGTGACCATATAACTCTTCAAAGAACCTCCCAGATATCCAATGTTCAGTTTATTGTTGTGTCAACTCTTGGTTTGGGTGCAACCTCTGTTATCTCACCATTCGGTTGTTATTGTGAAAGTTTGCCTCTTTTGGTTCTTGGACATTTGGCTGAGGGACCCGGGGAACATTATGTATATTTAAATGGACCAATTTTTCCTTATATTCAGGCCATGCAAGAGGCAGAGAGGCATAGACTGTCTTTCAGAAAACCCAATCGAATACCTACTGGAGTTGACCCTGAACTTGGCATTCTGGCTGACCCTGAACCTGGACTTCGGGTTGACGTTGAACCCTACCTTCTGGCTAACCCTGAACCTGGCCCTGTGGCTGACCCTGAACTTGGATTTTTGGTTGACCTTGAACCTGGCTCTCTGGCTCACCCTGAGCCTGGGCCTCTGGCTAACTCTGAAGTTCATTCTATTGCTAACCTTTTGTTTTACATGCCTCTCCGGGAGCCATCATCTTATCGTGGTGGAGAGGTTTGTGTGTTCCTATGAACCTGAGGGCTGTGTTGTCTGGGCCTTAGTGCTCCTGGTAGGGTTTCCCATGGCAAAGTGGTCTCAGGGGAGGAGCCAGACTAAGAATGGTTCAAAAAACCCCTATGCACAAGCGAGTAAGAGGAGGTATTACCCTACCCGGAGGAAGCCCGGGGCCCCCGTCTGGAGCCAGGCCCAGAGGGAGGGCTCGCCAGCGAGCGCCTGGTGGCCGGGTTTGCCACGGAGCCCGGTCGGGCATAGCCCGAAAAACAATGTGGCACCCCCCTCTCCATCCTATGGGCCCACCACTCATGGGAGGAACCGCTGGGGTCGGGTGCGCTGCCATATGGGTGGCAGTGAAGGCCAGGGGCCTCGACTGACAAGACCCGGGCGGCCGGGGCTGGCTCTGGGGACGTGGAACGTCACCTCTCTGTGGGGGAAGGAGCCGGAACTTGTGGGGGAGGTGGAGCGCTATCGGTTAGATCTGGTGGGGCTTACATCCACGCACAGTCTCGGGTCTGGAACCGTACTCCTGGATAGGGGATGGACTCTATTCTTCTCTGGAGTTGCCCAGGGTGTGAGGCGCCGGGCAGGGGTTGGGATACTCACAAGCCCCCGGCTGAGTGCTGCTATGTTGGAGTTTACCCCGGTGGATGAGAGGGTCGCCTCCCTATGCCTACGTGATGTGGGGGGGAAAACACTGACTGTTGTTTGCGCATATGCCCCGAAAAGCAGTTCGGAGTATTTGGCCTTCTTGGAGATCCTGAATGGAGCTCCAGTAGAGGACTCCATAATTCTGCTGGGGGACTTTAACGTGCACGTGGGCAATGATGGAGACACCTGGAGAGTCGTGGTAGGGAGGAACGGCCTCCCTGATCTGAACTTGAGTGGTCGTTTGTTGTTAGAGTTCTGTGGTAGTCATGGATTATCTATAACAAACACCATGTTCGAACATAAGGATGCTCATAAGTGTACGTGGTACCAGAGCACCCTAGGACAAAGGTTGATGATTGATTTTGTGATCGTGTCATCGGATCTGAGGGGCGCATGTTCTGGACACTCGGGTAAAGGGAGGGGCGGAGCTGTCAACCAATCACCATCTGGTGGTGAGTTGGGTCAGGGGGTGGGGGAAGACTCTGGACAGACCGGGAAAGCCCAAACGGGTAGTGTGGGTGAACTGGGAACGTCTGGAGGAGGCCCCCGTCCGAAAGACCTTCAACTCACACCTCCGGCGGAGCTTTTCTAGCATTCCTGTGGAGGTTGGGGGCATTGAACCTGAGTGGTCGATGTTCAAAGCCTCCATTGCCGAAGCTGTGGCGGGGAGCTGTGGTCTAAAGGTCTTAGGTGCATCATGGGGCGGTAACCCTCGAACACCCTGGTGGACACCGGTGGTCAGGGAAGCCGTCCGACTGAAGGAGGAGGCCTTCCGGGATATGTTATCCCGGAGGACTCCGGAGACGGTTGCAGTGTACCGACGGACCCGAAGGGCTGTGACCTCTGCAGTGAAAGAGGCAAAACAGCGGGTGTGGGAGGAGTTCGGGGAAGCCATGGAGAAAGACTTTCGGTCAGCACCAAGGTGCTTCTGGAAAACCATCCGCCACCTCAGGAGGGGAAAACGGGGAACCATCCAAGCTGTATACAGTAAGGATGGGACACTGTTGACCTCAACTGAGGAGGTAATTGGGCGATGAAAGGAACACTTTGAGGAACTCCTAAATCCCACTAACACACCCTCTATAGTGGAGGCAGAGCTGGAGGCTGATGAGGAAACATCAACAATCTCCTTGGCAGAAGTCACTGAGGTAGTCAAACAACTCCACAGTGGCAAAGCTCCGGGGATTGACGAGATCCGTCCAGAAATGTTGAAAGCTTTGGGTGTGGCGGGGATGTCTTGGATGACACGCCTCTTCAACATTGCGTGGGAGTCGGGGACAGTGCCAAAGGAGTGGCGGACCGGGGTGGTGGTTCCCCTGTTCAAAAAGGGGGACCAGAGGGTGTGTGCCAATTACAGGGGTATCACACTTCTCAGCCTCCCTGGGAAAGTCTACTCAAAGGTGCTGGAAAGGAGGGTTTGGCAGATAGTCGAACCTCAGATTGAAGAGGAACAATGCGGATTCCGTCCTGCTCGCAGAACAACCGACCAGCTCTTTACTCTTGCAAGGATCCTGGAGGGGGCCTGGGAATATGCCCATCCAGTCTACGTGTGTTTTTTGGATCTGGAGAAGGCGTATGACCGGGTCCCCCGGGAGATACTGTGGGAGGTGCTGCGGGAGTATGGGGTGAGGTGGTCCCTTCTGAGGGCTATCCAATTCCTGTACGTCCAAAGTGAGAGCTGTGTTCGGGTTCTCGGTAGTAAGTCGGACTTGTTCCATGTGGGGGTTGACCTCCGCCAGGGCTGCGCTTTGTCACCAATCCTGTTTCATGGACAGGATATCGAGGCGTAGTCGGGGTGGGGAGGGGTTGCAGTTCGGTGGGCTGGGGATCTCATCGCTGCTTTTTGCGGATGATGTGGTCCTGATGGCATCATCGGTCTGTGACCTTCAGCACTCACTGGACCGATTTGCAGCCGAGTGTGACGCGGTTGGAATGAGGATTAGCACCTCAAAATCTGAGGCCATGGTTCTCAGCAGGAAACCGATGGAGTGCCTCCTCCGGGTAGGGAATGAGGCGTTACCCCAAGTAAAGGAGTTCAAGTATCTCGGGGTCTTGTTCGCGAGTGAGGGGACAATGGAGTGGGAGCTTGGCCGGAGCAGCGGGGGCGGTATTGCATTCACTTTATCGCACCGTTGTGACGAAAAGAGAGCTGAGCCGGAAAGCAAAGCTCTCGATATACCGGTAAATTTTTGTTCCTACCCTCACCTATGGTCATGAAGGCTGGGTCATGACCGAAAGAACTAGATCGCGAGTACAAGCGGCTGAAATGGGTTTTCTCAGAAGGGTGGCCCAGGACTAGGTGGAGAGATTATATTTCGGGATCCCCCAGTCAGAGCTGGCAAATGTGGCTCGGGAAAGGGAAGTTTGGGGTCCCCTGCTGGAGCTGCTGCCCCCGCGACCCGATACCGGATAAGCAGATGAAGATGATGATGATTGTTTTACATGGTAGTGAATCCTGACAATGAGCATGGAGCTCAATACCTACCATCAGAAATCTTATTAAAAAATTACTGAGTTATCTCTCAATCTAGATATATCAATGTTGGGGACATTCAATAGATTCTCACTCTTATTCCGTGAACTATCTAGACCATATCATCCTAACCAGTACATAAGAGAGGCACTTGCAGAGAGTTTAGAACTGGACAAAGAGAATGACTGTTCCATTAGTGTTATGAAGCTATACAAGACTGCTGGACGCAGCAGTGGTCTCAGCACACATATAAAATAGTTATTTGGTAAGGACAAATGATGGATGAGAGCCTGGATTCTGCTCAGTCACATAGCCTTCGTACAGTACAAAGTTAAGGACATCTTCTGGAAGATGTAATGACAATTATTTTTTTTGGTGTTTTTTTTTTGGTCAGCAGATAATTTCATTTTGATTTCATTTTTTATATTTGTAAATTAGTGGAAGTTATTTTCATTTGAGATTGAACAGAACATTACCTCCATTTTGTCAAAGGTACAGTACCGTATCAGAGGGTTTAGTTCTTTAAAAGGGACCAAAAACCATCCTTTATCATTGTAAAGCTGAAATGTGTTACCAAAGTTGTACTTGTAGGTCATGTTATGCTATATTTTATTGTTTAGAATTTTGCATTAAGGTTTAAAGTTGAGCACAAGGGATAGTAGTGCCAGTGTGGTTCAATACGTTATTTAAATACACTTGATTAAAGATAATATTTTTCATGGAAAGATAGTGGTGTGTTTTTTATTTGAGAACACAGCATATTCAAAGAGGCATAAATTTCATATTATACGATAAAAGAGTAATTGTCTGTGTTTGCAAGCATGTGTGCTCCTACTTCATTTGGTACTCAAATGGCTAAGGAGTGGAAGGCAGGGCTGGAGATAAGTCTACAAATGAATAAATTGTCTTAATTCCTAGAGAGAGAGAGAGAAACTGAAACTGAGAAAATGCAGATTATTCTAGGAGAAAAACCTAGTTGTGCTATATTAGCGGCAAAATATGTAGCTTCCTGCCACACCCGAATGGACAACAAACTTAATAACGTATCAGGATAATGAATCTACAGTAATACCTGTACCCTTTCCCCTACTTGTAACTGTGATAGTTGTTCACTGTTCTGTTTTCATTTATTTATTTTTGTTTGTTTGTTTTGCCTATAATTTTAAAATATATTGATGTTTGCATTGGCAATGTATGTAGTAACACATTCCATGCCAATAAAGCCATTTGAATTGAATTGAAATTGAGAGAGAGAGAGTTGCCTGTGTTTTCTCGGAGTTAGGACTAAGATTCAGGGGTCATGATTGGTCAGGTTTTTGAGCAGCTATTTGAATAAAGCAACAATAAGAGTAAGTGTTATGTGAGTCAGGCACTTAATAAATAAAACTTAAACACAGTGATATAAGTATATTATTACATTATAGGCTCCAATTATTACAATTTTAATTATTTTTTATTAACCCAGCCAATAATGTAATAGACAGTCAATAATGTAAAAACTTATTACATTATGAGCAAAAAGTTACAACATTAATGGTTCAGAAATGTTATTACATTATTGGTAAGTTATTACATTATTGGCTTTAATTACATTAAGAACGGAAAATGTATTACGTTATTGGCAGTTATTACATTAATGATAGATATTACGTTATTGGCTAGTAGTAAATGTAGGGTATATTGTGTCAGAATGGTGATTTATGACCCTAGGGGGCGGGACTTCCAGATTGGTGTGACAGGTGGGCGGGACATCCGGTTTGCTGGGTGGGACTTCCTGTATGACGTGTGTTAGGGCGGAACTTCCGGAATGACGTATGCATGTCCGGTGACTTTGTGATTTATGATTGCATTGATGTGTCCATGTCTGATGTTTTACAATGACAGATAAGCACCCCGGATGAGTGTTATAACAGGTGGATTATGTTTGATGTTTAACAAATGGGTCTTAGAGTTCCGGAATGTTAAATTCCCAGGCAATAAATAAGTGTTGTGTCAGCGGCAAGATGTTTGGTGTTCAACAAAAGGGTGCCAGGGTCCAGCAATGCTATAACCCCCCGGTATTTTATGTTCCGACAATTGGTGCAACAGATGTCATACAACCGGTATAAACTTCCATGTTTACTATGGGGATGTAGCATGGTGTTTTTCCACAAGCATGGAATCATGTGTGGGAAACTTGTGAGATATAAAGAAGAGTTCGGGACTTACGATTTGGAGAGTTTCAGCCCATTTTTATTTTAACAAGAGATGGGCCTTATGATCGGATCGGCCCTTGTAACCACTAGTACAAATTGTAGTATATGCAGGTTGGAAATCATCCCGTGTTTCACACAAGGTTTGTAGTCCAACACAGCAATACAGTAAACATCGCGTAAACAATGCTGTTATTTTGAAGGAACAAGCAATGCCTTGGCCGACCACACATTATGACTAGGTTGATTCAGTCATGGTTTGGGTTTAAAATATAGTTAAAAATAAAAACAATGATTCTAGTACGCGTGTGTATGAGCAATGGTGATTTTTGTATTAAATTTTTTTTAAATTCAGCATTAACTTTTAAGTTGCATTATATGGCAAAACGTTACAAAGTTACCCGGAAGGTAGCGTATAAATTTGCATGAACAACGGTGAATCGCTGACAGGTAAAGGTATGTTATTTCAGGTAATCAAAACATTTGTAAAGGCGTCTTATGAAATTGTACAACGGGGATCAACGCGAGATTGTTTACTTCACATTGGTAGAAATGTTTAACAGGCAACGTTGGTTAAAAAACTGTAGTATTTGCGAGTTTGAGAATACCGGTCTGTGTTAGTGTGGGCGGAAGCTGTGACTTCCGGGTAAGATGTGCTGCATTCTCGTAATGACCAACTCGTGAAAACCGATTTTTGATTGTTGTATTACGGTCTTGTGTTTGTTAAATGTTGAAGAGATTAATGGCGATATGGTGACAATAGCCAGCGTTTATATGTAAGTGGATGAGTTTGTCTTTAATAGATCAAATTAAATGACGTGATGTCACGGCTGAGCCCTGATAACTAACGAGAACGGCGTTTCTACCGGACATGAAGTGTCAATATATTTGCTTGTCAAACGTGAACAAATATCTGAACGAGCTAGGTAAGTGTTATACACAATTTTAATCATTGTGTCCGGTATAGTTCTAATGTGAAGAACGATGACATGTAACCGATGACAAAGTTAAGAGGCGTGACCTGCTGGAGGCGCCCCGGCTGTAAAGACATTATTAAACCCTGCTGCATCCACAGAAGTCAGCTGTTGTTCCAAGCGCGGAGTATGCCATTTACATTGTAAGTACAAGTTATTTTATTTGAAGTAATTGATTTGAATTGTGTTGCAATTACAAACGCTAACAAACGACACATTGGAACTTTTTAAGAATGTGTAAATCAATTTTACGATTGAGCAATCCATGCGGTTTTATCTGTCTTTCATGTGGTCTGTTTAAATCTCTGGTTTAGGTTGAACGGAATTAAACCCTGCCGTGTTTGGTAAACACATTTTTGGGCCTTCAAATCTTGGTAAGTAGACTTTTTACATTATTGTTAATCAGCTTTAATTACCCGTATACGCTTGTTAACCCTCTTTGTATTTATTTCAGACCAAGAGACCAACATCAGTGTCAGTTGGACTGGGCGGTTGTGATCTTACACAACCTGAGTAGATACTTTTTGTGTAAGTCTAATTATTTACAGACATTTTTAGTCTTGTACTAAAATGTTATTGAACCATTGTACTCTATTTACCAAACAACAGATTGAGGAACCCCCGGTGATGATACAGAGTACATCACCATAATGGCTTCAGTTACGGACACCCCAACTTGTGGCTGCACAGAGTCAGGGGATTTTTGTTTCATTGTTTTCTTTCATGCTTGAAAGCTGAAGGTAAGACATATTTTACCGTCAAGTCATCAAAATTATGATGTATGTAAATGTATGTTTGAGTTAGAATATATTAACCTGTAAGTGGATCGTTATTCACGTTAAGCTAGAGAAATGGCGAAAGATAATGCTAACAACAGACCAGACATGGAACAACCAACAACATCTACACATAATCAACAGACCACATCCCAAAATTCAAATGAGCCGGCCGATATTTTGTTACACAGTGATGCACACAATAATCCTCAGATGCAAGGATTGTTAACCGAGCTTAGTAGCCCCCATTTTTCACATGATCTAGTTGACTCTCCTCCGAGCTCTCTGATGCAAACTCATTGCAATGATGGCGATGTTAGAGTTAC
>JACXGI010009516.1:0-30117 GCA_016801175.1 Esox masquinongy
TGTGGCACCAGGTGTCTTCAATATTGAACCTTTTCACAATATTCTAATTTTCTGAGATACTGAATTTGGGGTTTTCATTAGTTGTCAGTTATAATCATCAAAATTAAAAGGAATAAACACTTGAAATATATCAGTCTGTGTGGAATGAATGTATACATTATACAAGTTTCACTTTTTGAATGGAACTACTGAAATAAATCAACTTTTTGATGATATTCTAATTATATGACCAGCACCTGTATGTATAAAAATAATTTAACAAAGTTCATTCATGAAAAGTAGAGTCAAAAATGTTTTGTCAGGTGGCCAAGTACATAACAGCAAGCAGTGCATGGCACGTCAACAGGAAGCAAACAAGAAGTGAAAGTATAAAAAAATATAGATGCACAATATAGACCCTAGGATGCAATCATGTACGACCAATATTTCCACAGACAAACTGTCTTCATTGGGGTGTATTTTATTTTGAAACAATTCAAATAAATTAATTATTGTATTGGTTTAATGTTGGGAAAATGTGTAAGAAATATATGAACTGGAACACGTTGCTTTCATAAGTATTCAGCACCTGTGCTGCGGATGCTCCCATTAACACAGATGAAAGAAATTGCCTTAACGAGAGACAATTACCTGTGATGTGGAAGTCGCTCAAAACTCAGAGCTCAAACAACAAGACAATTTAAATCATTATTCCTGAATTCAGTATTCAAATGTGTAAGAAATTAACTATGGATTTGTCAGTCTATTCCTCTGAAGTGATTGCTATTATAGTGGCATTGCAGTAGGTTGAGGAGATAGTGGCATTGCAGTAGGTTGCAGTAGGTTTGAGGAGGAAACCATGTAGAGTAATTATATGTGTTAAGTAGTTTATGATCTGGAAAGTCAGGGAGGGAGGGTTTGTGAAAAGAAATAATGACACTGTTGATGGAAATACGGAGAAGCGGGGCTGTAGTCCAGATTTGTTGTGTTCCTGCACATGTGGGTGTAAAGGGAAATGACAAAGCAGATCTCCAGGCAGATTTCATAGCAAAAGAAGCATTGAGGAGAAATAGAGTAGCTGTGGAGGTTAAGATGGGAAATGAAAACATTGTTTCGGAAAAAGATTTAGATATATGACAAAGGATGTGGGAAGCGCATAGTAAAGGAAGATTTTAATATAGTATTAGGAAGAATGTTACGAAGGTAGTGAATAACGGTTGTGCTGGGAATAGAAAGGAAGTGGTGCTGAGAAGATTCAGATTTGGTCATGCAGGACTGCATTCTTCTTTAAAATTGATTAAGAAGCATGACAGCGGGATGTGTGATGGATGTTGGTGGAGGAGTGGAGCATGTATTGTTGTATGATGTGGAGAAAGAGAGATTTTTCGACAGAGTAAGGAGGATGGGACGGAGATGGGGGTTGGATGGTATTTTGAGAGGGGGAGATGGAAGCAGTGACGGTCTGTAGGGAATTATCTTCTGTTAGGGAGACCGGTTTAGGCAGGAGAATATGAGTGTAGGTTGCCATGGTTGACACTCCTGAACAGTAGGTGGTGTTATGTGCACGTTAAAGTTAGCTGCAATCCGCCAACAGACTCCTAAAGAAGAATTAGAAGAAGAAGAAGAAGCAGATGGAGACAAGTTATAGAAGTCACAGAGAGGCCAGCTATCAAATTAAAGGAGATACTGAGTTCAGTGGCTGGGAGTGGAGTAATGGTGCACTCCACAGTAGTTGTGCAGTCAACCATATCAAGAGCCTGTTATGGGAGTAACTTCAAAATAAGTTATTTTAAAGTACCACCTAAAAGCATTTCTGTAGTTAGACTGAAAGCATGCGAGTGGGTGCAGGTCAGATGACACCAAGATTCACATGCTTTTCATCAACAGGGACTGGGCAAAATACTGGGAAATACTTCAAGACAATTTCCATTATTCTGCAAAAGAACTAACGTTTTGGAGTAAATTCACCTTTCAGCAGGACCATGATCCAACAACAAGGCCAAAGTAACATTAGAGTGACTCAAGAACAAATGTCCTAAAGTATCCCAGTAAGTCCTGATGTCAATCCTTTTAAGAATATCTGATATTGTTTGAAAATAATGGTCCTTAAAGCTGTTATAGTATCCTTAGGTGGCTCTCCCCAATATTACAGTTTTTCTCATTCTCAGTGTTTTTTTTTCAGTGTTACCTTTGTCAAACCAGAATTTACTTTTTCAAAACTGTTAACATGCAGGCCAAATCTAAAACACTGTTGGCCAAAACAATAAAAGTTATTTGCAAGATGCTCTAAGACTGGTAAAATATTAAATACCTGACACAAAATCAAGTACTTGAAAACTTAAGTGTTATCTCACGAAAGTTATTTCAATCAATCATTAAACAATGGCCCATTAAATATAAACTACAACTACACCCTAGTGTGGTTACCCCTGTTTCATATGTCTGTGCTGTTTGTTGATAGTACAATTACAGTTTGTACCATAAAAGTCAAGAATGTAACTCCAGAGCATGAATATCCAGAAATTATTTTACCTTTTTTCATAAAGCTCTGGGTAGATTAGATGGTAACTGAACAATCAGTTCTCGTAGTCAATGTGTTGGATGCAGGAGAAATGGGCAGGAGTAAAGACCATAGCGACTTTGACAAGGGCCACATTGTTTGGTAGTGGTGAGTACCTACTAACAGTGGTCCAAGAAGGGACCAACCACAAACCGGCGACAGGGTGTTGGGCACCCAAGCCTCGTCAATGTATGAGGGAAACAAAAGCTATCCTGTCTGGTCCGAACCGACAGAAGGTTTACTGTGGCACAAGTTACAGAAAATGTTAATGATGGTTTCGAAAGGAATGTGTCACAACACACAATGCATCGGACCCTGCACCTTGGAGCAGTGGAACTTCGCCTGGTCTGATGAGTCACATTTTATTCTACATCGCGTGGACAGCCTTGTATGTGTGCACCGTTTAACTGGGGATGTGATGGCAACCGGGTGTCAGGTCCTGACTGGGGTGCCTCTTGGCACCTCTATGTTCATTGCAGTTTAATCATGCCCAATCAGAGGCAGTTGCTCCCTATTGCCTCTGATTGGGGATCCTATTTAAGTTGCGCTGTGTGTCCCTTAGTGGTTCGTCATTGTTTGGAGTGTGTTGTTTTGCTGCGCTTCAGTTTATGGTCTGTACCTCTCCTTTTGTTGTTTTCCATTTGCATAATTAAAAGGATGTTTATTAGCTCTACGCCTTGTGTTGCCTACACTCAGCCTTGACACCAGGATGCACTCTGGGAAGATGACAAGCCGGTGGAGGGAGTGTGATGTTCTGGGCAAATGTTCTGCTGGGAAACCCTGGATCCAGACATTTATGTGGACATCTTGAAACGTGCCACCTACCTAAACATCATTCCAGACAAGATACACCTTCATGTCAATGGTATTCCCTGATGGCTGTGGCCTCTTTCTGGAGGCTAATGCATCCTGCCACACAGCACATTGTTCGGGAATGGTTTGAGGAACATGTTGAAGAGTTCATGGTGTTGCCCTGGCCTCCAAATTCCCCAGATCTCAATCCGATTGAGCATCTGTGGGATGTGCTGGACAAACAAGTCAAATCCACATGGCTCCACCTCAAAACTTACAGGACTTGAAGGATCTGCTACTAAGGTCTTGGTGCCAGATACCACATGACACCTTCAGTGGTCTTGTAGAGTCCAGGCCTTGGCGGGTCGGCGCAGTTTTGGCGGCATGTGGAGGACCAATGTCATATTACGCAGGTGGTCATATTTTGGCTCGTCAGTGTGCATAGAGAATAAAAATAAAACACAATAAGCTAACAAATCACCTGCAAAAATAAATCAATATCAGAAATGTGTTTTATTCATACAGTACCTTCTAAATGTTTTCAGACCCCTTTTTACACATTTTGTTGTGTCATAGACTGAATTCATAATTGATTAAATATTTTTTTTCATACCTCATATTGGCAAAAGAAAAACAGGTTTTTAAAAATGGGTGGCAATTGGTTGAAAATAAAAATAATTATTTAATATGTAATATTCAGACCCCTTTTCATGACATTCCAACTTGAACTCAGAAGCATTGTGTCTTTTGATCGTCCTTGAGATGTCTACAGAACTTAATTGGAGTCAACTTGTGGCAAATTGAATTATTTACATATTATCTGGAAAGCTAGACACCTGTCTATATAAAGGCACGGGCACATATAGACAGTTGGTCTGAGAGCAATTAGCACCACGTCCCGATTAGCGATTGTCATGTTCACACTGACTACTTCTCAGAAGAAAATACTGTGTAGACAATTAGTTTTGCACATGCGCAAGTAATACCCTCTTCTTGTTGCTCTTGTTGACTTTTACCAGCGATTTCTCTCCCGTTTTCTAATTGGCTGAGGGCTGGCATCTAGCGACTAGCATTTCAAATACACGCACTGGAGTCATCCATGCACTGTAACCTCGACGTTCTGCAGGTTTAAATAGATTGAGGTCACTGTTAGACAAAATGAGACCACTTTTTATTAAAACACAGAATTTCTGGAGGTGCTTGGCATCATGTGAACAGAGTGCTCCTTTAACACACGCATAGTAGCGCAATTCAAAGCAAATAATCTACTATAGGTGGATAGGCAATTACAAAATATCCATGAGATAAAGTTGTGGAAAAGCACAAGTCATGGGGTGGATATAAAAAGATTTCAAAGGCTTTGTCTGTCCCTTGGAGAACAGTTAAGACCACTTTTAAGAAGGGGAAGGCGTATTGCACCACCCAGACACTGCATAGATCAGGCAGTCCATCCAAACTGGATGACTGGGCACGGAGGAGACTGATCAGTGTCTACCCAGAAGCCAAAGGTGACTTTGAAGGAGATTCAGGCCTTTTTGGCAAAGACTGGTCAATGTGTGCCAGTGACCACAATATCACAAGCACTCCACAAATCCAGTTCCACATCAAGCCTCGTTTGAGCTTTGCCAAAAAGCACACTGTAGATTCCGATGCCACGTGGCAAAAGGTGTTTGGGTCAGATCAGGCCAAAATTATACTTTTTGGCCTGAATGCAAAATGATATGTCTTCTGAAAACCCAATACATCTCCCCACCCAAATTAAACCATGCCTACAGTAAGGCACTGCGGTGGCAGCATCCTTTTGTGGGGATATTTCTTTTAAGCAGGAACTGGAGCAATTGTCAGAGTAGAAGGGAAAATGGACTGTGCATAATACTAACAGATTCATGGGGAGACCCTGCAGTCCTCTGCCAAGAAGTTGAAAATGGGACAGTGATTCAAGTTTCAACATGACAATGACCCAAAGCACAACGCCAAAGCGAGTGTACAATTGCTGAAGGACAAGAAAGTGAAAGTCCTTGAGTGGTCTAATAAGATCTCTGACCTGAATCCCATTGAAAAGTGCAGTCCATTAGCAGTCACCATGCAATTTGTGTTTTCATTTCAAAATGTAAGGCAACAAAAGGTGAACATTTTGAAAAGGGGACTTTCTATACCAACAGAAATTACGTTTGATTATCACTAATTTATTACATAGCAAATAAAACATTTGTGAAGAGGCACAATATAAAATATGAAATTTTGAATCTGGACACAATGCAGAAATTAGAATTTTATTAAAAATACATGAAATCTATCAAACAGTGTCACAAAGTGCTTTACAAAACACCCGATGGACAAGGACAGGGACAACTGGGTGGAGGGGGGGGGGCTGGGGGGGTGGTCATCAGACTGGCAGCTGGAATCGTCAGGTATCGTCTTGATCTGCAAAACAGCTAGGAGGACTTTGGACAGTAGCAGCAATGAGTCTTTAGAGCCTGGTACTCAAGAGGTGTGGGCCAAGACCTCATGTTCTCCTAAGTTTGAATGGAGCAGGAGAGAGTGCATTCCTTAGGTTTACAAGGACTTACAGTGGAGAAGGAGAACTGACCCTACTCTCCCCAGCACAATAATATAGCAGCGTAAAACCTTGGGGCTGAGACGGGTGTCCAGTGACACTGTGTCCCTATCCGGGGGATAGCAAGAAGTTCTCCGTCATCCACTTCCTAAAATCTGAAACACATGCTTCCAAAGTAGCTAATTTTGGGGCTTCTCCATGTTTCATCAAAATATACAACTGTATTATCAGCATAACTGTGAAAATTGACATTGTGATTCCAGATCACCCAGAGGCAGCATGTATAGTGAATCAATAATGGGCCTAAAACCAAGCATTGAAGAACACCAAAACATACCTTTGATTTGTCAGAGGACATGCCATACACGCATATGAACTGATATCTTTCAGATAAATAAGATTTACAGCGTGGTGAACCCCTCCCCATCCTGACTTCTGACAGGCCCATTCTCTCTGGAATAATCTTTTAATACTCAATCATGTTACTGACCTGTTACCAATTGACCTAATTAGTTGTGTGATATTCCACTAGGTTTAGATTTTTAGCAGTACACAACGTTTCCAGTCTTTTGGTGCCTCTGTCCCAGCTTTTTTGAAATGTGTTGCTGGCATCAAATTCGAAGTAAGCATGTATTTCCAAGAAACAATAACATTTCTCAGTTTCAACATTTGATATGTTGTCTTGGTACAATTTCCTATTGAATATAGGGTTTAAATGATTTGCACATCATTGCATTCTGGTTTTCTTTATATTTTACACAGCGTCCCAAATTTTTGGAAACAGGGTTGCAATTTAGTACACAATTGTCTTTGATATACTGGTTATACCATGTAATTACAAAATTATTGTTATGCTCAAATCATCACTGCTGGTGTCAGGAGAATCACCCATCAACAGTTGAGAAACGTTGTAATGTCTGGGGGTTTAACATGTTAAAGGACCTGTGTAATGACCACCTTTCATTTGCAGGATTGGTGGGTAATCAAAACAGGTCAGCAACAAAGAAATGTAATTTTGAGGGTTTTATCCAAAGAAGAGAAATTAAAGGGCATTCTTTTATGTCTCCCATAAACAAACAAGGGGTACACAGTCCACTTTGGAAACAAAACAATAAGACCAGTACTGCTGCCACAAACTACCAAGTTACACAAACATTCCAAATAACGGTTGAGTCTAAACTGATAGAGCTGGTTTTCCGTCGATGATTAGTCTCTCCATAATCAGCATATGGTAGTCCTCCTTAAACGACCCAGTGTGGCATGGTTTTAAGGGAAGAGAAACAAGCGCATTTACTGATTACAGGTGTACGAACTTGTTTCAAGTTTCAAGGTTTATTTGTCAAATGCACTGAACAACACTGTGTCATCCTGCACAATGAAATTCTTGTGACATGGCACCTGACAACTACGTAGTGAGAATTAGGAGAAAATTATAGATGCAAAAGAAAATATAGCCAAACAAAATATAAAGTAAAGCAATAATATACATAACACTGTACGCTAGCAGCAATCTGGGTAGTAGTATTGAACATTATAGATATGGCAAGTATGCTCTGCCCTTGCCAGGCTGGGGATTTCCACAAGGTCCTGAAGACGGCAGGTAGCCCAAACGCTCTCAAATACTTAAGCAAGCAACATATTTAAGTTTTAATTTCTCTTAAAATATCAACCTAAATACACTGCTAAAAAAAAATTAAGGGAACACTTAAATCACACATCGGGTCTTGATGAACAAAATATATTAAAGATCAAAATCCTTTCTGTACATTGTGTTATTCATTGAGAACAAAATGACGGTCAATAGAAACCAAAAACATGAACTGATTGAGGGCTGGATTCAAACTCGCACCGAAAATCAGTAAGCAATTGAAATCACAGACTGTTCCAACTTGCGTGAATTTCATCACGGCAACTCATAATGTGACTCAGTAGTTTGTATGGCCCCCACGTGCCTGTATGCACTCTCGACAACGTCTGGGCATGCTCCTGATGAGACGGTGGATGTTGTCCTGGGGAATCTCCTCCCAGACCTGGATCAGGGCATCAGTAAGCTCCTGGACAGTCTGTGGCGCTACTTGGTGTCAAATGCACCGATACATAACGTTCCAGAGGTTTTCAATTGGAATAAGGCCTGGGCAACGTGAGGGCCAGTCAATGGCATCAATGCCTTCGTCATCCAGGAACTGCCTACACCCTCTGGCCACGTGAGGCTGGGCATTGTCCTGCACCAACAGGAAGCCTGGGCCCACTGAACCAGCGTAAGGTCTGACGATGGGTCTGAGGATTTCATCCCGGGGCCTAACAGCAGTCAGGGCACCGTTGGCTAGCATGTGGAGGTCTGTGCCTCACCAGACCATCATTAACCCACCGCCAAACCTGCCATGCTGGATGATTTGCAGGCAGCATAACGTTCACCACTGTGTCTCCAGACTCTTTCACGTCTGTCACATGTGCTCAGTGTGAACCTGCTCTCATCTGTGAAGAGAATGGGGCGCCAATGGCGAACCTGCCAACTCTGGTTTTCTCTGGTGAATGCCAATCGTGAATGCCAATAAGTTGAATTGGCATTGGTCATAGTGAATTCTATGCTGAATGCCAATAAGGTGAGAGCAATTGTTTGTGGCCACCACCTGCAAAACCATTCCCTTTTTTCGAATTGTCTTGCTGTTGCCTCTCCAGTGTACCTGTTGTCACTTTCATTTGCTCCAAAACAGGTGACATTGATTCACAATTGCTTATGCTCCCTAACTGGACAGATTGATATCCCTGAAGTTTTATTGACTTGGTGTTATGCTGTGATGATAACATGTTCCCTTAATTATTTGAGCAGTGTATAAAACCAATGTATAATAAATTCAGATTTTTAGTGATTTACAGTTTTTCACAACTAATGACATTTCCATAATGTGTACTTCATTTTCTCTGATAATCTTTAAAAACTCAGACTTCTCTCACAAAATTAAACAGTATATTTAAAGTGATATTTTCTGTCATAAAAATAAATTACCCTCAGATGGCACACAAAGCATCAAAAATACTATTATAATTAATGAAGGTAACCCTAAGGTGTTCCAGATTTTCCCCTATGATTTTTGCATTTTACCAAGGTTGACATCACCCTTTTTACTTTGTCACTCCAGTCCTACACGTCACAATGGTTTTTTTTCTTTGTATAAAAGTCATGTGCAAATATCGAACAGCTTGGAGTTCAAGTCTTGGGCAGATAGGGTGTCTCAATAACAGGTAAATTATATCTAAAATTGCTTCTTTTGTATATTTTGCATTTCAGGTTTTTGTAAATTTCTTTACTGGATGGATTTGTTGGTGTATTCAGTTTCCTGTGATTTTCAATAAAAAAATCGACATTTATGACATTATTTTCTTTGCAGGTTGGAACTGAAATAGAACTTAGAAAAATAGAACAGTTTTTGCAATTTCAGTGGATTCTCATGAGGCACACAGAAGATTAGATAATCAGATTTTCTTACATAGATTAGATGTAGACATTCTTTTACAGTAAACATGCAGGGTTAATTCAGAACGGTTTTGATGTGAAATGATATTCAATAGAAAATACATTACAGTACATTTATTAATGTTTTGCTAAAAATATTATTTTTCAATTAATATGAGCTATTATCAAAGTTGATGTAAAGAAGTTCAATTTTATATACACTGAACAAAAATATAGTAATATGCAACAGTTACGCCATACTTGTCTGGTAGATTCATATTTTTGGTAAAGAAATGCTCACTAACATGGATGTGAACAAATATATATATTTCCAAGAAATGCATTTCTGCGTATTGAACATTTCTGTGATATTTTATTTAAGGGGGCTATTATGTAACATTTTTACAGTACTACTAGCATAAATATAATTGTAAATGACAAGAATACATTTGCAGTAAATGTTTTAAGTTTACGTTTCAAATAAATTAAAAGAAATTGTTCTAAGTGTTTGAGATAATCCCCATTTCAACTTTTTGCTGGTCTATTAGCTTGCATTGACTTGCAATCTAATCATTTTCACTTTAGACACTAGCAGTACTATTACCCCGACCCCAAACCACACTGGACTGGTGAAAACAATTCCAGTCTTGTTCAGAAAAGTGATGTGGAGACAAGTCGTAATGTTGTTTCAATTCAGTCTTCTCGTAAACATGAGAGGCAGGATTCTACACAATGTCCCTTTAAGAAATGGAAATGTTTTAAGTATTGTTCAGTATAAATATGACAACATGTCTATATACTAAAGCATTTTAGGTTAGGGGTACAACGTAAAAATCTAACAGATTAAGTATTTTATTGTCATCAACTATACTTGTCAATATACCTTATATCTAACTCAGTCATACAAATTATTCATGTTTATATAAATGGATAATCTTCCACAGGTCAATTATCAGAAAAGGAGGTTTCTAATTTAAGTAATGTATTGTCACCCATCTATTTATTAGAGGCATTTAAACATTTTAAGCGTATTCATAAAAATCAGAACAAACATTTTATCATGATGGAAAGTTACTTAAATGTACTGTATGATACTGACATTTCTTTAATTTTTTCTTACAGTATTTGAAGGAATATATTCCATGTAATGGAAAATTCATCAACAGTGTCATCCATCATACTCTCTGCATACTTGGGAATGGAGGATTTTAAGTACATGTACTTCAGCATTTTCTTTATTTTGTATATTGGCATTGTTGCTGAAAATGTCATTCTAATTCTAATAATCTACACTGAGAAAACATTACATCAACCAATGTATTTCCTGGTGTGTAACTTGGCAGCAAATGGCCTCTATGGTAGTACTGCACTGCTGCCAGCTGTGTTGAGAAATTTAGCTTGCTCCTCTAGTGAGATCTCTTTAGCCAGCTGTCAAACACAGATCTATTTTTTACACACATATGTTATTGTTGAATTCACAATTTTAGGAGTGATGTCTTATGATAGGTATATTGCAATATGTCATCCACTGCATTATCATACCATCATGTCACTGACAAAAGTATATAAACTTATAGCATTCAGCTGGCTTTACCCTTTGGTTGCTTTTCTCATTTTTTACTTTTCAACTCTTCAACTGAGATTTTGTGGTAAAACTATAGATGGATTGTACTGCAACAATTACTCTCTTGTAAAGCTCTCCTGTACAAATCCATCCGTTGTGAACATAGCAGGTTTAATATCTGTAGTTTTGTATACTTTCCCACAGTTAGTTATGATAATTTATTCTTATGCACATATCCTGAGAATCTGTGCATCATCTTCCAAAGAATCCAAGCTCAAAGCACTTCGAACATGCATTCCACACTTGTTTGCGATTATCAACTATTCTGTTGGATGCTTTTTTGAAATATTGCAAAGCCGATTTAACACAAATCACTTACCTTACAGAAGTCAAGTGTTTATGTCTCTTTACTTTTTGATATTCCCTCCTGTTCTTAATCCTGCAATTTATGGGTTAAGTATTCACGCAATAAGAGTAAAGCTGTTTAAACATTCTCATGAAAAGAATAGGATTTTTTCAGTAGATTGATTTGATTTCCAATGTACCTGTACATTATATATCAAACGTATTAACCTAATGTATAATTACTGTTTGTACAGTATTGTCAGTGCCCTCCACAATTATTGGCACCCCTAGTAAAGATGAGTAAAAAGGGGTTATAAAAAAATCACCTTTTGGTGAATTAACCTAATGTCACACTGAAAAAATGAGAAACATCCAACCTTTAATTAAAGTAAATTTATTCTGAAAAAGAAATATTCTGAAAAACATTTTTGTCTAACAAAACCATGCGTACCACAATTATTGGCACCCCTGCATTTATACTTTGTACACCCTCCGTTAGCCAATAAAACAGCATTGAGTCTTTTCCTGTTATATCTAATAAGGTTGGAGAATACAGAGTAAGGAATCTGAGACCATTCCTCTTTATAGAATCTCTTCAGATCATCCTGGGCCCTTGGTCCTCTCTTATTCACTCTCCTCTTCAACTCAGCCCACAGGTTTTCAATGGGGTTTATGTCAGGATACTGAGATGACCATGGCAGAAGCTTGATTTTGTGTTCAGTGAACCATTTTTGTGGTGATTTGGAAATATGTTTAGGATCATTGTCCTGCTGGGAGATCCAATGATGACCCAGTTTTAGTTTCCTGGCAGAGGCAGCCAGATTCAGATTTAAAACCTCCTAGTATTTCATGAAGTTAATTTTATCATTTACCCTAACAAGGTTCCCAGGGCCATTGGAGGAAAAACAACCCCACAACATCACAGAACCTCCACCATACTTAACAGTGAGGATCAGATTATCAGATTATTATTTTTTTTTATATATTAGTGGTCCATTACAATGAAATCAACTTTGTGACATCACCAAACAGGCCCGAATGTTACATGCCACCTGAATAAAGAAAGAATTCCAGCATTTTCTTAAATTAATTATCCAGGCCAGAAAGGGAGTAAAGTTTCAAATATTTATATAAAATAATGTATGTGCTTGGGAAGTAAGGGAGTTGGCAGGAGTACTGCTTTCCAACCCCACAGTCTTTGCCACAGTCATAGCCACCCCTGATGTGATTCCATTAGTCCGTTTGTCGTTTGGGGCAACGTGCGTCATTTTGGCTGATGGGCATGGGTCCCCAATGAGTATGATAACGTGTTCAATTCAGCTACACGATCAAACATTATCAGCAACCCTGCGAAAAATATGTTTCTGCGGCCATGCCATGCAGTTGATCCAGATCAGGGTAGTGCATTTGACCATCTGGGGACCTGTAAGACACTAGTCCAGTGGCTTTTTCTACTACTGAAGGTAACCACTATGGACCTCCAGAGTAGCTTCTCATGTACGTACACAGACTGGTCTGGTGAAAAGTACTTTACCTCCTGCTTCCAGATCTCGGGTTAGTCTCGTTATGAAAGAAAAATATATATTGTTATACTTTTTTGTTAATTTACATTTGTATTTACTATCTTTGAACACATCAAAACAATGTACAGGAAATAATTTCAATAGCTGTCTGATCTCATTACCTAGAGGCTTGAAATCAATGCTGTATTCTTCAGATGGAAAAGTCTTTTGTTTCCCAAGCACATACATTATTTTACATCAATATTTGAAACTTTACATTTTCATTTGCTTTTTCACCATGTGCCCATTTTATTGCTGTAATATCCCCTACATAGAGCAATATGTTGCACAGCATTTTATTTTTTCACAAAATCTCACAATAGTTATTTGACAATATAGCTTAGAAATTCAATAGCTCCCAGAGAACATGACCTGGATGCTTGAACTTAACTTTGTAGCCTTCATATGGTAGAGACACACATTATACATCCTGTGTGGATCATCAAGCACTTTGAAAAGGTTATATGGTTTTAAACATTTTTAAAATAGCTACTCAAGAAAATTTTTGGTTGGTCACTTTGTTGATCCCTTTGAACCTTTTGGTTGGTCACTTTGCAACACAAGAGTCACTCATTTATGCGCACCTAACTTGATTACAATTATAAATACACCTTTTATGGTTGTGTGTGTAATACCAGACGTTCATTTACCAGGCTGTAAAAAGCCATCATTCACCTGCCCAACATAGGTTCAGGTCCCCTCTTTACTGTGACAACATGGGGCCCTGTAAGTTCGATGGTTATATACGTGATGTTAGTTTCTCTTTCGGTCAGCCATTTTGATGCAGTAATCATGGGGGAATTGACCCCTCTAAAGCGGACAGGCAGAAAACTGAATGTGGTAGCGCAAGGCAGCCAAGGTATGATCCACCAATGACGCCTGTATCCAAAATAATAAACAACTGCCTAGAAATCTGTTGTGGGAATTCAACACAGGACAGTGTATACAGAGTATAATTCCCCACACATTCCCTCCTGCCTGAGCCAAGAGCACCATGTCTGCCAAGTTAGGGGCAGTGACATCAAGGAGTTAAAACCTCACAAAACTGTGTGGCGAGTCCCAGTCCAGTGCAGTATAATGCTCACCAACCGGGGCTCATGTCCCTTATTGTGTTAGTCCAAAGAGATCGGGTTAGGTCATCAGATTCAAAGGATGGCATGGAAAAAGGTGCAGAATCACTTTGGATATACAGTACTATCTGCAAAAGAGGTGTAGGAGGGATAGACTGACAACTTGTGAAGAAGACCATCGTACTTAGGGAGCAATGCCGTTTTATAAGCCAAAATCTTGCCATGCATCAAGTCCAAAGGTTTGAAGAGTGGCGTACAGAGCATGTCAAGCATGAGGTTCAGATCCTAGGAATCAGTAGAAAACCCGACAATTGGCTTAAGCTGTAACAAGCCTGTTAAGAACCGACCATCTGGGCCTTGTCAATTCCCAGATGGCAGGCTGATATGGAGTGCGTTCTGTGACATTGACCATCTCCCCCTGCCTGAGTCTCCTTTGCATAGGGCCCTGCACCCTGTAAGTTATGACTGTGGGGGCACAAGGGGAAAAACCAGAACAGCCAATGACTTCCTTGGTCCCATCCTATTCCTTTTCCTTTTTAACATGCAATTACTTCAAAATAATTCACACTAGTGATGTTGTTTACCTCAATGTCATATTCCTCAAATAATGTTTTCACTTTTGCTATTTAAGTCTAATTTTCAACCAAACTGATACTTCCTATGTTTATTGATCAGTTTTGTTCACAAATGGTATCAATCTGTGTTTTTTTCAGGAAGTGGATGTGTCAACGTAACATTGTGAACAACCACATAACATTCACTAGCTACTGTTGACATTATTGCCGAATAACAAAGGCTATGTGGTGGCTCCCGAAAGTTTCCATAGTGCCAGTTTGAAGAAATGAAATTCCACCAGCTGTTTCATCAGTGTGCAGCCACAAAAATCTGTGCTAATGTGACACACTACAGAATTTAGTTTGTAGTGTGTTTTTGAGTTCCTTCCCAAATGCAATGCAGCTTTTGTTGCTTGGGACAAACAATTTCAATTCATGAATTTGGACATTGCTAATAATTCTAATTCCAGGCTGGGAGAGAGATGGATTAATGGCTTGTTGTAAAAACAATGACCCCATGGGCCTATAAGAACAACTCAGGGTAAGAGGAATTTCACCCAAATATGAATCTATGTCAAACTATCCCTTCAACTTGGTTCTGACAGAAGTGTATGTTATTGAAATTGCTTGTTTTAAGATTACAATAACAATAAGCTATATTTTCCCTCCCTGCTCTCTTCACATCGGTTGTTTGTCTGACTGGCAAACTTTCTCTTGCTCTCCTCCCCAGTTAAACCAGACCCTAAATCAAGCATTTTTTATTGGAAACATTATCTGCTACTTTGTCTATGTAAGCAAATTTCAGGGTTTTTTCAGCACTTACTAATTTTTTATGAGTCTAATAATGAATTAAAAGTGAATGTAATCATGAATGATTTAACTGGTCAAATTAAAAACTAAATGAAACACAATGCCTTTTAATGTACAATTAAATTAGTGGCAATCATTATAATACTTTCTAAGTTACACTGTTGTATATGATAGGCATCTGTACCCAGATAGTTAGGTTGGAATTTGGAGGAAGAACATTAAAGAGTGGATAGCGAAGATTAATTCACGGAATAATGTTGTTGTATCCTCAGCACCACCTGACGAGATTGTGAACGTGTTTACTTTGTATTGTCCGCTTTTGGGGCTGCCATTGTGCTTTGCCCAGTCAGGTGAAAAGATATGCTCAGCACACCCCTCCCCCAGCGCCCCAATCTCCCTCTCACACCCGATGGGTTCCAGGACCTCCCGATTTACATATTTGCGACTTTTTACCTGAACCGTAGACCACAAAGTCTAGCATTTGTAGAACACATTTTGCTGATGAGTGCTTTCAGAACATGATGCAAAAATAAATGGGTTATGCAAAGTAAGTTGTGCCAAGGCTCGGCAGTTTCTGCACTTCAGTTGCCACTGACAGTCCCAGCAGCAAGCGAGGATCCCCATCTGCTGGTAAGTTGCTAACTAACTAGTAACTAGACACTGGAGTGTCTTCAAGATAAAAGCGGTTTCCTGGGGCCAGACAGGCTGCTTCCAGTAAAAGAAGTTTGGTAAAAGTTGAGAAAACATGCATTTCTTTGAGTGTATACTTTCATATATATATATTCTTTCCATCCCTACTATATATCTGAGGTTTTTGTGACCTACATTGAAATACTCTGTGAATGTAGTGCATGATTGGGGGGGCATATAGTTGACAATAGGGGATAGTCTTATGATATGAACTATCGTCACTATTTGGCAAACATTGTACAGAATCAAACACAAACCTATATAGATTATTGTAAATAGAAACAGTTGTTTTATTTTCTTAAATTATTCAGGAAATACCTTTCAGGTGATGGAAAATTAATCAACAGTGAATTAATCAATCATCATACTTTCAACATTAACAGAATCCTGTTGCCTCTTCACTGTTGATGTTGAGATTGGTGTTTTGCGGGTACTATTTAATGAAGCTGCCAGCTGAGGACCTGTGAGGCGTCTGTTTCTCAAACTAGAAACTCTAATGTATTTGTCCTCTTGCTCAGTTGTGCACTGGGGCCTCCCACTCCTCTTTCTATTCTAGTTAGAGCCAGTTTGCGCTGTTCTGTGAAGGGAGTAGTACACAGTGTTGAATGAGATCTTCAGTTTCTTGGCAATTTTTCACATCAAATAACATTCATTTCTCAGAACAAGAATAGACTAATGAGTTTCAGAAGAAAATTCTTTGTTTCTGGCCATTTTGAGCCTGTAATCGAACCCATAATTGCTGATGCTCCAGATACTCAAGTAGTCTAAAAAAGGCCAGTTTTATTGCTTCTTTATTGAGCAAAACAGTTTTCAGCTGTGCTAACATAATTGCAAATGGCTTTTCTAATGATCACATAGCCTTTTGAAAATGATAAACTTTGATTAACAAACACAACGTGCCATTGGAACACAGGACTGATTTTTGCTGATAATGGGCCTCTGTACGCCTGTGTAGATATTTCATTAGAAATTTCCAGCTACAATAGTAATTTACAACATTAACAATGTCTACACTGTATTCCCAATCAATTTGATGTTATTTTAATGGGGGGAAAATGTGGCTTTATTTAAAAAACAAGGACATTTCTAAGTTACCCCAAATTTTTGAACGGTAGTATATATATATATATATATATATATGTGTGTGTATATATATATATATATATACCTTTTTCTTTCCTTTTTAAAAAAGACGAAAAGGAAGGTTTTGAGTGAAGAACAGAAGGGTTAAAATTTAAAGACCACTGCAAAACGTTCCTCACTTAAAACTTTCCTTTTCAACTTTTTTGGAAAGGAAAGAACAAGATGCAGTGGTCTCTTAATTTTTTCCGGAGCTGTATACACAAAAACAACTTCCACTCGTCACTGATTACTAGGAAGGATATTTCCAGGGCATTTGCATATTGGAAACTTCTATGGTACAACGATAGTACAGTTCCCTGTTTTACTTGTATAATGGACATGTTGCCTAACCTTAATCCTAATCTTAACCACACTGGAATATTAGTACGACTTCCCTGTGCATTCAGATTTGAGAGTCAAATCACCAACACAAACAGACCTTCAATACATAAATTATATACATGAACCAGAATACGTAATTGGCAGTCCATACTATTGTGTTATAAGGTCTGCCTGCAACTCTCGTCCTCTACCTTCCCACTAGGCTGGTGCACGCTCCTCATTCACCCAATCCCTTGAACGCACCCCTCAAAGCAGATCCCAATCCCCTGAACGCCCCACATATAGCAGATCCCAATCCCCTGAATTCACCCCTCACAGCAGATCCCAATCAACTGAACACACCAATCACAGCAGATCCCTGTCCCCTGAACACACCACTCACAGCAGATCCAAATCCCCTGAATGCACAACTCACAGCAGATCCCAATCCCCTGAACGCACCACTCACAGCAGATCCCAATCACCTGAATGCACACCTCACAGCAGATCCTAATCACCTGAATGCACCCCTCACAGCAGATCCCAATTCCCTGAATGCATGCCTCAGAGCAGTTCCCAATCACCTGAATACTAATTATCTAATGCCACTCACCTGTGCCCTCCCTCCTCCGCTGGCAGCCACTATAAAGCCTGGTCATGCCTTCATGCCTTGTCCTTGTGAGGTATTGCTTGTGATCGTTGCAACCCTACCAAGCCTGTTTGATTAGAGTTATTCTGTGCCAAAGATAATTTGAAAGTATTGTTCTGGTATCCTGACCCATGCCTGCCTGTCTGACCATGTCTTTGGATTGTCCCCTTTGGTACTTCTGCCTCCAGTCTGCTTTGATACCTGTGTTACTGACCTTCAGCCTGCCCTGTAACTACATACCTGCCTGTTCCTGTATATATTGTTGGATTTTTAAAATAAACACACTGTGTTCTGCACTTGGATCAAGCCATCTTTCTCTGGGTGCATTCATTATGTGTGTATAGAAGCACATTTACATTTTTTTTATTATTTAATATAATTGTATTAAATTCAACATACAGTTTATGCGAAAATCCAAGCTTTTAAGGCATTAATATGCACTTTAAATTAAGTTTGTTTTACAATCTATGAAAAAGATATTGCATAAATATCTGAATAAATATCCGAAATGTCTAGAACAATATGCACTTGTAATTAAGTTTTTATGGTAATCACTGAAAACATTCTTGGAAAACAAGAAACCAGGCAAGCCTAGTTCAGCCGGACCACAATAGATAGTATTGCCCTCATGAGATTCTAACCCGGGTCACCCAATTGTAAGGCAGTGTAGCTAACCACTACACCACAGAGCTCTATGTTTGACAGGTGTTAGTATAGCCTCTGTCCTGAACAAATCCTCTTTGCCACTGGCTGTTTTAACAGCTAATTGGCCATTTGGGAATTATATTGATACAGTTAAACTGACTAACGTTTCTTACTAAGTTTACCTCTACCACAAATAGCGTCTTTGAACTGTAAGCTTTTGCCACTGGCCGTTTGAACAACTTATTAGCCAGTAACAGGCTTTACCAGTATCTACTGGAATAGTCATAGGAATTGAGCAATTGCTAGTAAGTCTGCCAAAGCTATTTCATTTCATGGCATAAGAACGTATTTTTTTCTTTCATGGCATAACAACGTACATTTTTCTTTCATTCATGAATGACATCGATACAATAACTATCAAGAAAGGTGACAATAACTAACTTTTTCATCAAGTGAAACAACGAGAGAATCGTGGAAATGAAATAAATAAATGTCTTTGTTCACAATAGATTTGAACTTGAGCCTTCCATATGAGAGGCACTGTCTTTAACCATAACGCCACAGCATTACGCATTTCACCAGTCACTAAACACTATTGAGCATTGTGTTAAACTGACTAACATTTCTTATTAAGTTTACCTCCACCACAAATACCGTCTATGAGCTGTTAGCTTTTGCCACTGGCCGTTTTAACAGCTTATTAGCCAGTAATAGGCTTAATGGTATCTACTAACGTTTTAGGAATAATCATAAGAATTGAGCAATTGATAGTGAGACCGAAGATGAACTTTTCCATGCCAGAAACAGTCGCAATATAACCGTATACAGTTTCAGGTTTTAGCCAGTGAAGTATTCGTCAATACGAAATAATTCACAATGCGTACTTCGTTTCGCCTGCGAGGAGATACAAACTCTGGACCTATAGTTAACAACTCTGCTTCTCTAACCACTACCCTATTTAACAAGGGGTATTTAACAAAGGGCTATTTAACAATGATTTAATATAGAAATCAAAGATTGTAAAACTTGTCCAGCACCATATAGAGTTATTTGCATTTGTAATTAAGTTTCTATAACTATCTATATTTAAATAAGTTATTCTGAATTAATTACTTTTACCAAAATTGGAAGAATAATATACAACCCTGTTTCCAAAAAATGTTGGGATGCTGCATAAAATGCAAATAAAAACAGAATGCAAATCATTTAATCCCTATACTTAATTGAAAATTGTACAAAGACAACATATCATATGTTGAAACTGAGAAATGTTATTATTTTTGTTTAAAAAGGGTTCAAATGATTGGCCCATCATTGCCTTCTGTTCTTCTTTACATTTTATACAGCGTCCCAACTCCTTTGGAAACAGGTTTGTAAAATCAAAATTTTCTTTGCAAATTACAGGCTCTCAAAGTTGTCCAATACAAGTTTCCAGACGAAAAGGAAGTGGTTTTCAACATAAAATTATGTAACAGCGAATGTCTGTTGATTGTGTGAATATGTAACCAACTTTACCTCGGTACTCCACCGAATATCTTCTCAAGTCAACACTGACTATGGATGGTTGTCAGGCTAACAAAAGAAAAATGCGTTAACGGCGACAAAAAATAATAATGGCGTTAAGCATTTTATATTAATTGCACGTTTGAATGCACTTTGACAGCCTTAATACACTATGCTGTGTAGTAATATTGTACATAGGTTATCTATTAAAGTATTCATGCAGTCTATGTAATCATAATTTAAACATTCCTTTTTTACCTTTGGCCCTTTGTTCAGGCTGATTATGTGAGCATTAGGAAACACATTTTAAGAAATTGGCTGATTGGCTTGTGGAGTTGTTTAGACTAAAGCTCACCAGGGTTATTTTAGTTTTGTGATTTTGAATTCATTTTAAATACATTTTTTTCAGTTCAGTTAAGTTCCAGTTAGTTTCCAAACTGTATTAACATGTTTTTGTTTCAGATACATTTCTATTTGCTTTTCATATAGTTTTCAGTTTTTCAGTTTCAGTTTTAGTTTCAGTAGTTTCAGTTTTTGGTCAATCAATCAGTCAAATTTTTTTATAAACCCATTTTTACATCAGCAGTTGTCACAAAGTGCTTTTACAAAACACCCAGCCTGAAATCCCAAAGAGTAAGCAACAACAGTGTTGATGCACAGTAGCTAAGAAAAACACCCAAATGGGGCCGAAGCTTTGACCAGTCCTCTTCTGGTTGTGCTGGAGGCACATTTTAAGAGTGCAAATTGTAGTAATTAATAAATGTATGTAGGCTGTGTTCAGAGTCTATAAAACATAATCCAGGTCAGAAGCATGACCACATGGACAAGGACAGGGACAATCTGGGATGAATGGTCAGCAGAGTGGCAGCTGGAATCGTCAGGTATCGTATTGATCTGCAACACAACCAGGACGACTTCGGACAGGGACAGCTATGAGTCTTTCGACCCTAGTACTCCTGAGCTGTGGTCCAAACCTCATGTCTTCCTAAGTTTAAACGGGAGAAAATTTAGAGAGTGCATTCCTTAGATTAACAAGTATTTACAATGGAGAAGGAGAACTGACCCTACTCTCCCAGCACAATAGCATAGCAGCGTAAAACCTTGGTGCTGAGACAGGGGGGTCCAGTGACACTTGTGGAGCAATTCACTGATTAGAACCCTTTCTAAGGCAGGCAAGACAGAGGTCAAAATACTCTTTAACACAATAATAGTTTATTATTATATTTGCAAATAGAGACAGAAAGACATTAACACAAGATCAGTGAAAGTCTGTCGGAGGTACAGATCAAAAAATATATTTTTGTCTAGGTAACATATATATATATACAGCTCCGGAAAAAATTAAGAGACCACTGCACCTTGTTCTTTCCTTTCCAAAAAAGTTGAAAAGGAAAGTTTTGAGTGAGGAACAGAAGCATTCAGTGTGCAGTGGTCTCTTAATTTTAACCCTTCTGTTCCTCACTCGACTTTTTTGGAAAGGAAAGAAAAAGGCGCAGTAGTCTCTTAATTTTTTCCGGAGCTGTGTATGTATAGGTGTGACATCTCAAAAAATAACTGACATTTCATCAATACATGTTTGTCTGGTCTAAACCAGTTAGGCTTATTCCTCTTATCAGTTTCACAATTCACCATAGGCTGTATCCAATAACAGGTTGCCCTCGTGTATTTTACAAATACCTCTTGCCTTCAATTGTCCTCCCATGTTTTGTCTCTCTCCTAATTACGATACCATTAACATATCTTGCATTCTTCCTACTTGTCTAAAGACAGGCTTGGCACCTTTCTAATCAGCCCAATATTAAACTAGTAATTCTCTACTCCCCTATACGTTTGTAGAATTTATTAATACATCAGCTCAATAACTTTCTATGACACACTGTGGCCTTATCTGAGACAGACCCTGGACAGGGCCCAATAGGCAGGAAGTCAATCCACCCACATTGCCAAGCATCAACCAAAGGGACACCAACCAACACCAACCACCCTGAAATGAGAGCCGAGTACTGCCAGCAGAGTTCACCCCAATTGCACAATGGGCGCAATGGAGAGACAACAACAAGCCAGGGACTCCGCCCCCGAATGGCATTGCAGAGAGAGGGCATCCCAGTGGCGATGAGAGCCCACCTGGCAAGACAGCAAGGGTGGACAGTATCAAGCCTTTCCATTCACTTTCACACCCTTGGGCCAGACTGCACTTAATTACAGACCATGCTGAAGAGATGAGTCTTTAGTAGAAACATTAAAGTTTGCACTGAGTCTGCATTTCTAACCTTAATTGGCAGATCATTCCACAGTAGTGGAGCTCTGAGAAAAAGCCCTGCCTCCAGCTGTTTGTTTAGAAATTCTAGGTACAATTAGAAGGCCTACATCTTGCGGTCTTTGGTCATGTGTAGGTATGTATGACTGGATCATTTCAGAGGTAGGAGCAAGTCCATGTATTGCTTTATAGGTTGACAATAAAACCTTGAAATCAGCCCTAGCCCTAACAGGCAGCAAGTGTAAAGAGGCTAGTCCTGGAATAATGTGTTCAAATGTTTTAGTTCTAATTAGGATTCTAGCAGCCATATTCAGCACTAATTGAAGTTTACTTATTGATTAATCAGGGTAACTGGAGAGAGGAGCATTGCAGTAATCTAATCTAGAAGTGACAAAAGCATGGATTAGTTTTTCTGCATTAGTTTTTGATAAAAATTTTCTGACTTTTGCAATGTTCTGAAGATGGAATAAAGCAGCTCTTGAGATATATTTTATATGTTCATTAAAGGAGAGATCAGGGTCAAGGTAAAGCCGAGGTTTCTCACGTTTTTTTAGGATGCGACCACATGACCATCGAGGTTCACTGTGAGATCTGCCAACAAAACTCTTTATTTCTTGGGTCCTAAAACAAGCATTTCTTTAAAAGCAAAAGTTCTCCATCATCTATTTCCTAATATCTGAAACACATGCTTCCAATGTAGCTTCTGTGCATTCTCAGGACAACTGAGTTTTTGAGGACAATACCTATTTAAGGAGGACCTGAAGACATGTTGGACAAAACCTATTGAGTCAATTATGGCTTCAAATGCCTTTTGAAGAGGGTCATTTGTTTTTTTCCTATGACTATTGAAATTGGCCAAAATTAGAATAGTATCTGCCATGACTGCAAGGTTAGATAAGAATTCTGGAAACTCACTGAGGAACATTGTGTATGGCCCAGGGGGCCTGTAAATAGTAGCTATGAAAAACAATTTATCAGCCTGGTTAGCTTTCATGAGTAAAACTTCAAAAGATTGAAAACCAGTGATATGTTTAAGTGTAAAATTATATTTACTGTCATAAATATTAGCAACACCCCCCTTTTCGGGACGTGCAGGGGATATGATCACTAGTGTAGTCAGGAGGAGATGCCTCTTTTAGGGTAGTGAATTCATCAGGCTTTAACCATGTTTCACACAGGCCAATTGCATCCAGTCTATGATCAATGATTAATTAATTTACTGCAATTGCCTTTTGAAGCAAGGGATCTAACATTAAGAAGTCCCATTCTGAGAGGTAATACAGTCATTTTTATTTGTGGCTGAGGTGGGGGAAGGCTTTATCTTAATAAGGTTGCTATTGTTAGCACTACATTGTTTTCCTTTTCTCAGCCTGGAATGAGTCAGTTTCAATAGGCAAAACTATGCTAACTGCTCTGGCTATGCTATCGACAGACTCCAGGCTGGCCTGCAACCTGACCTGCACCCTATCTCATGGTGAGGCTATAGGAGTGAGGCACCTGTCTATGTTCCTAGATTAAAGAAGAGCACCACTCCATCTAGGATGGAGTCTGTCGCTCTTCAGCAGATCAGGCTTGGCCCTATTTCTGGAAGAGCCCCAAAAAAGAGAGCCAGTTATCTACAAACTGTACCTCCTGTGACGGGCAGAACTCTGTTTTCAGCCAGCGATTGAGTTGTGCAAGTTAGTCGATGTCGACACATCTTTCTAGTTAATTTACACTCTGACGCTATGTTCTGCTTCGTAACCTCTGACTGTTTCATCCTAACGTTGTTGGTGTCAATGTGAATAACAATATCTCTGTACTCTCCATACTTGACAGTTTTAGACTTCACTAGCACCAACCTCAGATTTGCAGCTACTCCGGTGGCTCTGCCCCCTGGTAAACAGTGTGTGATTATGAAGGTACATTTGTGTATTTTTGTTGAGAGCAAAACTTTTTTCTTTTCAATCAAAAATAATTGTTCTGAAAGCAAAAACGAGGTATCAAAGTAAAAACATGTTTTTGAACTATGTGTAATAGAGCACAAAATAAATGCATTTTATTCTCAAAAATATTTAGATAACAAAAAATGTATTTTAAAACAAACTCCAATTTAATTTTACTATCAACAACCCTTCATTTTGGCTAGACTGCCCCATTTGCTTGACATGCTTTTTTTTTGCTTTTGAAACTTTTGAAACATGATGAAACACTAGTTCTTCGTTTGCATTTTGCAGCTGTGGGCGGGCTTTATGTGGGAGGTGTGGATGATGCTTCTCCATTGGTCAGCCGTTTTTTCAATTAGGCTAACACCAATGCTGTTCAGCCTTTCTTAGTGGACACTATGCCTTAAAAAGTAGGCCAGGTGGCCAGGTAGGTAACAGCAAGCAGCATACAGCATGTCAATAATAGCCAAAAAGATGCAAATCTGTGTTCACTGCCAAAAATGTGTCTACAAAGTAGTCCTGAATAAACAGTCTGAAGACCAGGCATAGTACAATACAAGACATAGTTGGTTAGGCATAGTACAGTCATGTGAAAATGTAATGACACCCCCTGGAAAGTTGTATTTTTTGTTCCTAAAACAGTAGCTTATCTGATAAATATGAGATCTCTTTTCAATAATTGGTCCTGAAGGAATCAGCTTGGTTAAACTGTAAAGATGAGTCCCCTTGGTGTGAGCCCATTCCCCCTATTTACGGTTCCTGGTAAAGGGACATGATACCCCTCCACTTTTTAGAGGTAACAAATTAAAATGTATTTTGGAAGGAAAATGTGTGATTGTTAGTCCAAAAATGTGGTAATAAAGACATGTAAAAAGAGATAGGACCTAATCTTTAGGTATAACTGTACAATCACATACTAATGTCCAATGCTCATGATGTGTCACATCCTTATTATGGCCAGCTATTCAAATGCCTATAACAAGAGCTAGGATGCTAATAATTGTTCAAACTCTTTATAGTTATATTCTGTAAATTCACTGAGTTAGCTGATACCACCTTTCATGGGCCCACAATATTTAACTGTGGCTGTACAGTTCAATGTACAGGATATGTTCAGCACTCATTGTACATTAGTATTCTGTCAATGTAATTTAATGTAATGCAGTTTAATACATCTAGAGTGTAACTAGATTTTCTTCTAAAAAATAATTACAATGTATTATTATTCCAACAATACTTAGCATTATCTATTCCAAATGTGTAATTTTAAATGTTTTTTTTTCATTTGTTTTAAATAATTCAAATTGTGGACTTTTATTTTGAAGGTCATAGTAGGACACGATTGTAGCTAGGTTCTTATACGTTTTCTAACGTATTATTCTTCTCAACTGGTTACGACCTATTCTCCCCAGATGTTTTTTTTTCGATAATAGAGACAATTCCGATCAGATCATTCGACCAGACAGTATTTTGAGGAGCACCCTGACATAACGTTCGATTGCGGTTATCCCTGGTAAGTCAAATACGTGTTTGTTGTTTTTAGCATACCTATCTTACGGTACCTCGCTAATGTTTGTTAGCTATCGACGTCAGGTTGGTATGGTAGTAGTCTGACCAAAAATAGCTAAACTTAATTATTAGTGTACTCAAACCAATACCGGCAAAACTGTTTTTTTTGTACGCAAGCATCGATTCCTACATTTTAAGGCGTTTTAGCTTAGCAAACTTAGCTGGAAAGTTAGCTACTGTAATATAGCTTAGCTCGTAGGAGTATCTAGCTATGGTGATGTGTATTATGTAGCAGTAGTCGCCGTATCTTAACGTTAATTGTAGAAACTATTACATTGACTGAAGAGTTATATTTATTTGATATGTGCTTTTTACTTCTCAGGCTGAACTTCCCAGCTACCTGGCCAAGGTTACTTATTCGGATCTACTACTGTACTACAGGGAAACAGGATGCTGGGTGTGTGGGGCATGGGTGCAAAACTAGGCACTCTCACTCTAGCGCTCTGCCTTACATTGACCCCCTTACCCGCACACTCATACATCTACGCAGTGAGTCCCCGTGATTGTATAACTGTAACATGTTTATTGTGGGTAATTTGCCATTGCGTTTATCATTAATTCTGCAGTCCTTGTGTGTACTGTACTGGCAAAACACTTAACACTTGCCACTTTGTCTGGTAGCATTACAGCAATATGACCAATATGATGTTTGAGGACCTGCCCGCCTTGTTTGGATCATCACTACCCAAAGAGGGACTTAAGGTGAGAGGACTATAATATCACTAATTAGACCTTTTTATCAATTACAGATGCAGTCTGGAAATTTTGAAACTGACAACATACTTGTTTAAAGGAGCACTGTGTAGAATCCTGCCTCTGTTTACAAGACTATATTTTGAACAATGACCCAACTAGTCTCCTCCCATTCCTTTACCGAACGAAACCATAGTAATAGTAATAATAATAGTATTAGCTAATCCACATGGAACATTTTGGGATTTAGGCTGGGGAGGTGGGAGGTAGAAGTGCAAAGCGAGTACGACTTGACTAGTCAATGCAAACTGATAAACAGACCGGATTTGTAGGAATGAATTCAAAATGGGCATACATTTTTCCTTAAACAATACCATTTCTCGGTTTTAACATTTAATATGTTGTCTTTGTACTATTTTCAATTAAATATAGGGTTAAATAATTTGCACATCATTGCATTCTGTTTTTATTTGCATTTTACACAGCGTCCCCATTATCTGGAAACGTTGTGTAATCCAGTAGCAACCATGTCGTTTTTATCCTGGAATGGGATTGTGTTCACAATCAAAATCGCTAGACCACTTGGCTGGGTGGAAAAGTAGTGATACACCTGACCTACGTTTATGAAATGCTGAGCTTTTCTTGGACCACTGAGAGGTTGGCCATTGTTAGCAGCTAATCTCTTGTGGTTGTGGCAGCGTCTGGGTATGTGTGGGTATAATTCACCAGTAATCATGCCAGGCTTACACCTCTCATTCCAAGGGTTATCTACACCCCATCCTTTCGAGAACACTGGACATTATCATTCTTAGGGTCTTAACAGTATGCTTAGCAACTCTCTGAAAGTTTCCCTTTACATTGTTAGAGATGTCCCACGGTGAGAGATGTCAGATGTTTATTAGACCGTCCAACTCTGCAGGATACATGTTGCTCAAATGGGTACATTCCTTGCCAATGTTCAACTCCAAAGTAATTTTAATTATAATTAAAGATGCAATGTTACTGTTTAAATAACTTACTTGTACTAACTGGAAACATTATAATTGTTAGTGCCATGTGCAAGCTTTGTAGGGCAAATACCGGAATACCATGCAAATCTGCTGAACTTAACTTTTTCTTTTGCCGTCTTTAAGGGTGTGTTAATTGAGTCGCGACCACTCAATGGCTGCTCTCCATTAGAACCTCCACCACCACTGCCTACATCTGGTGATGCCAATGCCACAACTATTAAGTACATAGTTCTCATCCGACGCTATGACTGCAATTTTGAAATGAAGGTTAGCGAGTGTAGCTATGCTGTTGCAATGCTTATACCTTGCTATTCAATTATTTTTCTTCCTATAATCGAAGTTCAAATTATTGCAACATATTTAATGTATAGTCACGCTGTATATAGTTTACATTGATTATTTTGATGCGAAGTATGTTTATATAATTAATCCAGGTATTGCATGCACAACAAGCTGGATTCAGTGCAGCCATTGTTCACAACATGTACTCAGAGTCACTACTCAACATGAACTACAGCAATGGTGAGCATCTTGAAATCATCACCTTCACCAGGCTACGTTTTCTGCCAATTTCTTAATAAATAATTTAAGTTGCATCGGTATATACCGTGATTCCCTGTTTATTACCGGCACCGTGTACAAACCGCACCATTAATTTTATAGCTTTGTGTGTATACAAACCCGAGTATTAACCGCACCCATATACAAACTGCATTTGCCTGGAGAATTATGACAATTGTAATGACATTTGAGTGAAATTCTTCTTGCCATAAATATGCTGTTATTTCCAACAAGGGGCTCACTGCATCCTTTATCGGGGATGCTTTTTGTTGCCTTTTGGTTTGTGTCTAGAAACCATTGCAGAGGAGATTGAGATCCCCTCAGTATTCACCAGCTACTATGCTTCCCAAATTCTCAGGACCTTCATTATTCCTGAACAAGGGTGAGTTCCAATGTAATGTTTTTTTTTGTAAATCTTAAATTCCATAACAATATGATACTTTGTGAAATTATTCTGGGAAAATGTCCTGTGGAATGATTAATCAAATCTGATCAAGATCTTTGGCAAAGCAGATCACCGCTATGTTTACAATGGACCAAATTTAGCCCATGGTCTGCCAGTGAAATAATTCTGAAGCCATTTCAAGGTGTTTTTATTAAAACCTAGTACTGATCAGCAATATGGAATGATACACAATCAACAAATTCACAAAAAGAGCGTCACGATTCATTTTGGCATCCACGGTATTGACAATAACATTTAAATAAACTGTTGTTGCAATAATAGTAGGGCTTCCACGATATCAGATTTTCACTACAAGATTATCGTGGCCAAAAGAATTCACGATAATGATATTATCACGATATAGGGTTTTTCCTGGCTGAAAATTAGTCCAAGGTGGTACCCCAACCACGGCTAACCCGTGCTCTGCCGGATGCCCCTCTGTGATATACTTTATGTAATATCTGGCCACTTGAAGAAAGAAAACGATTATAGTGTTAAATCTGCCCTGTTGTCCATGTCCACTTGAGCAGATAATGCACACTACAATGTCCTCCCTAATAAAATAGCAACCAAATAACAAGCAATATATCTATTCTTTACATATTAACATGTTACATACAGTGGGGCAAAAAAGTATTTAGTCAGCCACCAATTGTGCAAGTTCTCCCACTTAAAAAGATGAGAGAGGCCTGCAATTTTCATCATAGGTACACTTCAACTATGAGAGACAAAATGAGAAAAAAAAATCCAGAGAATCACATTTTAGGATTTTTAATGAATTTATTGGTAAATTCCTCGGTAAAATAAGTATTTGGTCACCTACAAACAAGCAAGATTTCTGGCTCTCACAGACCTGTAACTTCTTCTTTAAGAGGCTCCTCTGTCCTCCACTCGTTACCTGTATTAATGGCACCTGTTTGAACTTATCAGTATAAAAGTCACCTGTCCACAACCTCAAACAGTCACACTCCAAACTCCACTATGGGCAAGACCAAAGAGCTGTCAAAGGACACCAGAAACAAAATTGTAGAACTGCACCAGGCTGGGAAGACTGAATCTGCAATAGGTAAGCAGCTTGGTGTGAAGAAATCAACTGTGGGAGCAATTATAAGAAAATGGAAGACATACAAGACCACTGATAATCTCCCTCGATCTGGGGCTCCACGCAAGATCTCACCCCGTGGGGTCAAAATAATCACAAGAATGGTGAGCAAAAATCCCAGAACCACACAGGGGGACCTAGTCAATGACCTGCAGAGAGCTGGGACCAAAGTAACAAAGGCTACCATCAGTAACACACTACGCCGCCAGGGACTCAAATCCTGCAGTGCCAGACGTGTCCCCCTGCTTAAGCCAGTACATGTCCAGGCCCGTCTGAGGTTTGCTAGAGAGCATTTGGATGATCCAGAAGAGAATTGGGCGAATGTTATATGGTCAGATGAAACCAAAATAGAACTTTTTGGTAAAAACTCAACTCGTC
>JACXGI010009517.1:0-30114 GCA_016801175.1 Esox masquinongy
GTACAGCCAGAAGAGGACTGGTCACCCCTCTGAGCCTGGGTCCTCTCTAGGTTTCTTCCTAAATTTCAGCCTTCTTAGGGAGTTTTTCCTAGCCACTGAAATTCAACACTACTGTTGTTTGCTCCTTGGGGTTTTAAGGCCGGGTGTTTTGTAAAAGCACTTTGTGACAACTGCTGATGTAAAAAGGGCTTTATAAATACATTTGATTGATTGATTGATTGATCCATGTCAGGTTGGACTGGAGCCGAGGCAATGGAAGAGAAGATAGAGAGATGGTGGTAGAGGTGTCCTTAGGCCACATGACAATAATAATATTAGTAAGTGAACTACAGTCACACACCCAAGCACTCAATTTCCCTGTAGTATACAAACTTTGTTATTTATTTTACATAAGATGTACATGTGGGCACTGCAAGAACCTACAGAAAATGTGCTGTAGGGCCTATGTTTGTTAATTGCCGCGATACCAACTGCTTTTATAGTAACCTTTGAGGAGGTACTGCCCAGCACTCCTCAAGTTTACTTGGGTGTTTCACTATAACTAGGGCCAAAATATCCGGATTCCAATAAAACATTTTTTTTGTGAAAGCGCATCTTTAATGTACACATAAAACTGAGATACATTCTTTCTGAATCGCAATAGCATGCTGTGTAATGTACTTAACACCAAGAGCGATCAATTTCATATTGAAATAGCATTATTGTGAATGCCTTAACAGCAAATAATCTTACTCAACCAGGGTGCAGCTCCAAGTCCAGCCATAACACCCCACTTTCTTTCACCAGGATCTGGAGGGGCTGGATCATCTTAAGGGGTGGGGATGGAGTCATCAGTATCAGAAAGAGATGTTTCAGAAAGTAAGTTTCACAACAAACTAGGAATTTGTTCTGGTCCACTGGTGCGGCAATTGTGTACAAAACAAATAAGAAGTGGACTGAGCATTAATAAATTACTAAACAAATATACTACAAAATATGTAAGGTGCAATAATTGTCCAGTTGAGTGGGGAGGGTCAGTGGGGAGGGTCAGTGTTTGCACAACTTTATCATTTACCAAGGCTCTTCTACAACTTTCCACCTAGCCCACAGAGATCTGTGAACTGTTTACTTACAAGGGAGCCCTACAAGATTAAGTGCAACATTTTGGATAATATGTTTTTTTATAAAAAAAACAGACCCCATTACCTGAAAACACTTCACAAAATGAATCAAACCCAAATCACATCCCTTTACATATTTGGTCAATTTCATAATAGATATTAATTTGCTAAGACATTTTGCATCAACAATGTCATTTGTGGAAAACTGAGCAACATCATCAGTGGATTCTTAAATGATATAGAGGCATATTCAACCACACATCTGCACAGGCCCAAACCCTGCATTATTATTTTGTTTAAAGTATTACACTCTTATTTATTAAAGAATTCAATCTGTTTTAATTTCACATAGGTGATTGGTTTTAGAAAGTATTTTTTAGTTTCTAAAATATTTGAAAGGAACATTGTTTTAAGGCTCTCTCAAATTAAATTGGATGTTACAAAATGATACATTTATGCAGTATCTCACAAAAGTGAGTACACCCCTCACATTTTTCTAAATGTTTGAGTATAACTTTTCATGTGAAAACACTGAAGCAATGACACTTTGCTACAATGAAAAGTAGTGAGTGTACAGCTTGTATAACAGTGTAAATTTGCTGTCCCCTCAAAATAACTCAACACACAGCAATTAATGTCTAAACCGCTGGCAACAAAAGTGAGCACACCCCTAAGTGAAAATGTCCAAATTGGGCCCAATTAGCCATTTTCCCTCCTCAGTGTCATGTGACTCATTAGTTTTACAAGGTCTCAGGTGTGAATGGGGAGCAGGTGTGTTAAATTTGGTGTCATCCCTCTCACACTTCCTCATACTGGTCACTGGAAGTTCAACATGGCAACTCATGGCAAAGAACTCTCTGAGGATCTGAAAAAAAGAATTGTTGCTCTAGATAAAGATGGCCTAGTCTATAAGAAGATTGCCAAGACCCTGAAACTGAGCTGCAGCATGCTGGCCAAGACCATACAGCGGTTTAACAGGACAGGTTCCACTCAGAACAGGCCTCGCCATGGTTGACCAAAGAAGCTGAGTGCATGTGCTCAGCGTCATATCCAGAGGTTGTCTTTGGGAAGTAGATGTATGAGTGCTGCCAGCATTGCTGCAGAGGTTGAAGGGGTGGGGGGGTCAGCCTGTCAGTGCTCAGACCATACGCCACACACTGCATCAAATTGGTCTGCATGGCTGTCGTCCCAGAAGGAAGCCTCTTCTAAAGATGATGCACAAGAAAGCCCACAAACAGTTTGCTGAAGACAAGCAGACTAAGGACATGGATTATTGGAACCATGTCCTGTGGTCTGTTGAGACCAAGATAAACTTATTTGGTTCAGATGGTGTCAAGCGTGTGTGGCGGCAACCAGGTGAGGAGTACAAAGACAAGTGTGTCTTGCCTACAGTCAAGCATGTTGGTGGGAGTGTCATGGTCTGGGACTGCATGAGTGCTGCCGGCATTGGGGAGCTACAGTTCTTTGAGGGAAGTCCATGTTCTAGGAGCTCTAGGAGCAAGTCCATGTATTGATTTATAGGTTAACAATAAAACCTTAAAATCAGCCCTAACCCTAACAGGCAGCCAGTGTAAAGAGGCTAGTACTGGAGTAATATATTCAATTTTTTTTGTTCTAGTTAGGATTCTAGCAACCGTGTGCAGCACTAATTGAAGATTATTTATTGATTTGTCAGGGTAACCAGAAAGAAGAGCAGTGCAGTAATCTAATCTGGAAGTAACAAAAGTATGGATTAGTATTTCTGCATCAGTTTTTGATAGAAAGTTTCTGATTTTTGCAATGTTTCGAAGATGAAAATAAGCAACTCTTGAGACATATTTTATATGTTCATCAAAGGAGAGGTCAGGGTCAAGGGTAACGCCGTGGTTTCTTACAGTTTTTTGGGATACAACCATGCAGCTGTTGAGTTTCATAGTGAGATCTGCCAACAAAGCTTTTTGTTTTTTTGGGTCCTAAAACGAGCATTTCTGTTTTTCTTGAGTTTAAAAGCATGAAGTTCTCTGTCATCCAGTTCCTAATATCTGAAACGCATGCTTCCAAAGTTGCTAATTTTGGGGCTTCTCCATGCTTCATTGAAATATATAACTGTGTGTCATCAGCATAACAGTGACAATTGACATTGTGATTCCAGATTACATCACCCAGAGGCAGCATATATAGTGAGAACAATAATGGGCCCAGAACCGAGCCTTGAGGAACACCAAAACATACCTTTGATTTGTCAGAGGATATGCCAGATTTAAACCAGGCTAGAACATGTCCACATAGCCCAATATGTGTTTCCAGTCTCTCTAAGAGAAGGGAGTGATCAATAGTGTCAAAAGCAGCACTAAGATCAAGAAGCAGCAGGATGGATACGGAACCTTTGTCTGAGGCCATTAGAAGGTCATTTGTTACCTTCACGTGTGCAGTATCAGTACTATGATGGGGTCTGAAACCAGACTGGAGCATTTCATAAATGTTATTTGTCTTCAGGAAGGCATTCAGTTGTTGGGAAACACATTTTTCTAAGATTTTTGAGAGGAACGGGAGGTTCGATATTGGCCTATAATTGTTTAATATGTCAGGATCCAGATTCGATTTTTTTAGAAGAGGCTTAATTTCCGTTATTTTTAGTGAGTTTGGTACACATCCGGAGGAAAGGGAGCAATTTATTATGTTCAACATTGGCTGACCTAGCACCGGAAATAGCTCCTTAAGTAATTTTGTTGGAATTGGGTCTAGCTGACAATTTGTGGGTTTAGAACTCATAACAAATTTAGTGAATGTGCCAAGCGATTTGGAATCAAAGAATTCAAGTGTCCCCATTGACACCTGGTCAGGGAGGTTCAGGACATTCTCAGGACAACTGAGATTTTGGGGACTATAACTATTTAAGGAGGAGTCAGATATTTGGTTTCTAATGGTGATGATCTTTTCATCAAAGTAGTTCAAGTATTCATTACAACTAAAGTGAAGACCCACTTCACTTGTTGAGCGTTGTTTTTTTGTTAACTTTGCAACTGTATCGAAGAGAAATTTTGGATTGTTTTTTTTCCACCTCAATCAGGTTGGAGAAGTAAGCTGATCAAGCAGATCTGAGTGCTTTTTGGTATTGTAGTGTACTGTCTATCCAGGCTAGTCTGAATACTTCCAACTTGGTGGAGCGCCACTTTCGCTCCAATTGCCTGGAGGCTTGCTTGAGTGCTCTAGTATTGTCTGTGTACCAGGGAGCAAGTTTCTTGTTGCATATTTCTTTTGTTTTTAGTGGTGCAACTGTATCTAAAGTATTTCGCAGCGTTGAGGTTAGATCCTCAATTTGATCGTTTGCGGATTTATTTACACTGTCGTTGATGAGCGAGCTTGTAAGAATATCAAGAAATCTATTTGTAGTCCGAGAATTTATAGTACGGCTTTTGAAACTCGTTGTTTGCGGAGCAAGTGGATTTCTTGTTTTAACGGTAAATGTAATAAGACAGTGATCCGATATTCCAGGATTTTGTGGGGAATTTATTAGATCTACCATATCTATTTCTCGTGACAGGACTAAATCTAAGGTATGATTGTGGCAGTGTGTTGGACCTGAGACATGTTGGATAAAACCCATTGAGTCAATTATGGCTTAAAAGGCTTTTTGAAGAGGGTCATTGGACTTTTCCATACGAATATTGAAATTGCCAAAAATTAGAATACTATCTGCCATGATTACAAGGTTAGACAAGAATTCTGGAAACTCATTGAGGAACATTGTGTTTGGCCCGGGGGGCCTGTAAATAGTAGCTATGTAAAACCATTTATCAGCCTGTTTAACTTTCATGAGTAAAACTTCAAAAGAATGAAAACCAGTGATGTGTTTGAGAGTAAATTTATATTTACTGTCATAAATATTAGCAACACCCCCTCCTTTTCGGGATGCACGGGGGATATGATCACTAGTATAGCCAGGAGGAGAGGCCTCATTTAGGGCAGTGAATTTATCAGGCTTTAGCCACGTTTCACACAAGCCAATAACATCTAGTTTATGATCAGAGATTAATTAATTTACGGCAACTGCCTTTGGAGCAAGGGATCTAACATTTAGGAGTCCCATTTTGAGATGCGAGGTGATAAAGTCATTTTTATTTGTGACCGAGGTGGAGGAAGGCTTTATCTTAATGAGGTTGCTATTATTAACACTACCTTGTTTAACTTTTCTCAGCCTGGAACGAGTCACAGTGGCAATAGGTAAAACTGTACTGACTACTCTGGCTATGCTATCGACAGACTCCACTATGCTAGCAGGCTGGCTAACAGCCTGTGGCCTGACCTGCACCCTATTTCACGGTCAGGCTATAGGAGTGAGACTCCGGCCCTATTTCTGGGAGAGTCCCAAAAAGAGAGACAGTTATCTACAAACAATATCTCTGTACTCTCTATACTTGCCAGTTTTAGACTTCGCTTGCACCAACCCCAGATTTGCGGCTACGTCGGTGGCTCTGTCCCGCGGTAAACAGTGTATGATCGCCGGCTGATTCTTTAGTCTAATACTGCGGGTAATGGAATTGCCAATGACTAAAGTTTTCACTGGTAGAAAATGCCTGCCGACCATTCCCCTCCGAAGACGGCTCAGGCCTTGACTCCGACTCCAGTGGGGAAAACCTGTTGAAAATCTCAGTCGGCTCTAGCAGCGACCCAGGTTTAACTGGTCGACGGCATTTCTTCCCAGTGACGAAGAGAAAGTTCTTGCCCGGCTGCAGGAGCTGGGGCTAACAACACTGTTATTTCTTCCTGGTGGCACAGACGCAGTCTTTTCCATTTCTACACTAACATAATTCTTGCCTGACATTTGCGTCTGAAGCCGAGCCTCTAACTCTGCTATCTTTACCTAAAGACGATAGTCCTCCGTGTTGTAGCTACAACAATTACAGTGATAAGGCATAGTAACGGTACTTACTTTCGGGTGTTCAGGGGTGAGTAGTTCCGTTAATCATGTCCAAATAGAGTCCCGGTGTAGAAAAGTTGGGTAAAAAGGTCAACAGATAAAAATATTGCGTTGGTAAACTCTTAAAATAGAATTTAACCAATTAGTTTGCATAGAGTAAATTTGAAAAAGTTTGGCAGGTAGCCAGGTAAGTAACAGCAAGCAGCGTAGAACACGTCAACAATCCCACAATGCACCGCCGTGTCTAGAGTGAATATTATAAATAAATCTATAAAAGCATACAATCTAAACAGTAATGTTTCATTCTGTCACACACAAAAACACATACAGATAACCAATACTGTGAATAATCTAATCCATGAAGCTACTTTTATTACAACTATAAAATGTTATGGTAGCTACTGAGGTTTATGTCATGTCATTTATACACAGAATGGACTGACTCCCCAACATAGCCTCTGATGGACCCTTTTTGTCACATTGGGAGGCAGGACACAGGCACAGAGTGGTAGAAAGACATTCACTTTTAATTTAGGCTGGCAAAAACTAAAAAACAAAGGAGAGGCATAACAGCAACAAAATGCTCAAAAGGCATAACAACGATCCACACGGTGGTGTGGACATACTCAACTAATATAGGGTCCCACATTAGAGGCAACGATGTACAGCTGTCTTTAATTGGGGAAAACAAAATGTGGCAGCACAGAGATGCCTAGATGCATCTCTTCTGACAGGTCCTGACTATGGCCCCTGGACCTCTGCAGAGATGGCTAGGGGCATCCCCATAGCAAGGACCTGACGGTGCCCCCCCAAGGCACCAGATCCCAACCGCAAGACCGGGAACGACCCAGGGGGAGTTCCCCTACCCTCCATCTCTGCTGCGTCCCTGGGTCGTGGATCATTCTGTCATGGTCAAGGAGGCAGGACACAGGTGCAGAGTGGTAGCAAGTGTTGTGGAAATTTTTGAATTAAGGTACATTTGAGAAATGTGTTTTATATTGCCTGGTACGTAACTCTTTACTTTGATTGTGACACACATGTCTGTATTATATCAGAGCATCACTAGGTACTCTGACCATCTGTTTATCTGCTCAACCCAAGAAGGGTGTCAGTCCTTTGCTCCTTAGGAATGTAGGAGAGTGGGATCTGGTATTTGCCTAGGGGGCATCATTGAAGGGTATCAGCAGATTATAGGGTTACTCATAAATCTGCCTATCTGTATAACCCATCAGAGTCTATCTATTGTTTGTCCAGTTGATATAAAACCTCTTTAGAGTTCAAGAGGTTACCCATGTGGGGGAGGACAGCCTGCCCCTTGGTTAAAACTTAGGTAGTGATTGAACAAAGGGAATGAGTTTTATTGACATGGGACAGCTGGGCAGCATCTAACCACACCCCTTTTTCTTCTATAAGTACTGATGATTGTCATGTATTAATTTAGAGACTCCTCAGATGATTATCCTGTAAGCATTTGACGCGTCTCTCTATTTGCAAATAGACTGCTAACTGTGCCAAGAGAATTTTGTCTCTGTACTTACTCCGTTAAGAGTGTCTATCGATGGAATTGCCATCACACTTTGGGAGCTCGTCCTTGGTTACTTAACCTGGTGTCTCGAAATCATATCCTAGCGGGTTAACCGTGCACGGCCGGAGACTGGGTCCCGGAGCCCGAATCTTCCCCCGCTCGTGGACTGGCTGCGAATGGGGTGAGAGTCAGGGCGCCCGGCTTAAATGATTTTCGGGATTCATCAGTACAGGTACCCGGGCTGAAATTTTGGACTCAGGAGGTAAGGGCACAATGCAGTTAAATCTGATGCTGGTAATATGCGTTATGGCGCAAGTATATGTGTTAGGGCACATTCTAGTAGTATGTGTTAGGGCACATCTAAAATCTGCAGACAAGGTTAGGGCCTTGCTGGTAATATGCGTTAGTGCGCAAGTATATGTGTTAGGGCACATTCTGGTAATATGTGTTAGGGCACATTTAAAATCTGCAGACAAGGTTAGGGCCTTGAACGTCTCACTTACGGGCCGACGGGTCTATTAACCATGTTTGGGCACGTTAATTGAGATGAGTGTTAGGGCACTTCTATGCGTTAGGGCGCGAGTGTACGTGTTAGGGCACATTCAGTTAAGGTGGTTCTGACTTGCGAGGCATGCTCACATTTATTGAGATTAATTAATACAAATGGGGTTGTTTCGCCACGCAGGGTTATACTGCATTTGATAATGGGTGAGCATTGTGGTAAATATTTTGCGGCGTGGGTAATGTTTCTGTTGTTTGGGCATGTGAACAAATGTATTTTTGGGAGTTATTAGGTTTTCCGGTTAATGGCGTTTTCATTCGGTGGTGGATGCGTGGCCTACCGGGCAGATTGGAGGAATATGGCCGAGGTAACGTACGGAAGTTGCAGAAGGTATAATATAACGTTGTTTGGACGGCGTAGGCTACGGTATGTAGAAAGTGGTGACTGATGGAAGCTTTAGAGAGGTTTGTGTGGGGTTTATTGATCTCTGTGTTGTAGTTCTTTTCGCTTAGGTTGAATGGATTGTCCCTCTGACCGCCTCCACCCTGTTCCGTCGTGCCGATCGCTTGGACTCCTTGGAGTTTTGCGTGGTCCCATCCTGCCCGGCGACACTGCATCGGTGGAGAACATTTCCCTACAATCGACGTAGCCAACCCCGCTGGTGTCCGAGATAGCCCCCGAGTCGTTTCGCTCTATGGACCTTTGTTGTCGTGAACGTGGTGATGCAGTAGGCCGTCTGGAGGCCGTTTTGCTCCACTTTGGAAGTGTTGAGAAAGAGTCTACGCGGGTCAAGAAAAGAGTCGAAAGGGGGGTGAAGAATACACCAGATACGTAACCTCTTTTGGCCCAGCCGGTGTTTACAGCGGCTAAGACCAAAGAGGACTACATACCCGGGGCTGAGGAAGAGACTATGCTAACCGTTATGTTTAAATTTATGAAGCTACCGCTAGACATTCGACTGGACATTGGGTTTGGGAAGATACCTGTGGAAATCAAGACAAAGGCTGTTTTAGATGTGGTGTTCCCGCAAGAGACAGTTCCGGCTACCTCGCTGGTATCGCCGCGAGCGACCCAACGGGAACACGCAGGAACGCTAAACCGCCTGAGGGAGGGGTGCTGACGGTCGGGGGAGACGGATCATATTTGGAGTATACAGGATTTCTACCTCTTAGGATTTAATACGCTAGGTGGTTAGTTTCGGTACGTCAGGATTGATGGATTTGAGAAAGTACGGTAATTGGAAGTATTTTTTTTTTTAGGGTATTTCAGTTATAGATATTGTAGTTAAGAAACCGCTATGGTTCTGTGTCCTGTTAGCACTAGTTTTAATCCTACTAGCATTAATCCTATTGCGGGGCGATTCGTGCTGGATTTTAAGCAGTTAGACTGTGGCAGTTAGAATTCATCTGTATAAGGTTATGGCCCAAGTCCCGGGCATTTGCGAATATCTGGTAACGATCGACCTAATAAATGCATTTCCCCTTTTGGTATTCTCTGTGCACGAGGATTCCGATTGGCTGCATATTGTATTCCTTGGTGGAATATTTGATCTCGTTCACCGAGATCGTTGTTAACCTGATAGTTTTTTGAATTCGCCAGGTTTTGCTTTGTTTGGTGTACACTTAGGTGAACGCATTCATTGCGTCGTTAATGTGATTTTTTGGCCCACTCTTTTGGCTTTTGCCTACGCGCCGACTCCGCGAAATTCAAAATTGCCTTCCAGTGTTGTGCTGGTGGCTGGCACACGTGGAGGTATTCGCCTGATAACTTAGGATTCAATGCGAGACTAATTTCCTAAAAGTTCATCCGAGTGATACATTGGAAATTGGTACGATGATGCTTTCCTAATTTGGTTAAAAAATTGTCTTGTGGTTTCATTATAAAGGGTTAAAATATTGTGTTTCTCTCTCCTTGTATGGAGTAGTAGAACAAAGAACCAGGTGGCGATAGGTTTTAAAGTTAGGAAAACACGCTGTTTCCCATGAAGACTGGATTCACATCCTATATAGTCATAGCCTGCCACAGACAGTAAAATAGCCAAGGCCAGTGAAACCCAATACAACCTATTTATAAGGTTGTATTGGGTTTGTTTAAAGACCAACGCCTGATAATCGTTATTGGAGTTTGAATTCTGAAATGGTACACTGACAGATGGGGTTGATTGATGTACTGTGTTTAGAGATCTAGATTGAGTGTCCTTGGTATCATTCACAGATTGTACCTTGATCTTAGTGACATCGTGCATCTGTTTTCTGTTAACTTGGCCTTTCTTGAGAGTTTTTTTCTCACTGCTATTGCTGTGTTGTTTAGATAAGCATTTTTTTTACAGACAGCAACAATATTAGATGAGTACGGCAAGTACTCTGAACCTTCGGTTAACGAAGGATATCGGCTAAGTTGAAAGCATGACGTATTGTACTACAGATAGTCTTAAGACCATGTTACGTTTTGGTGTGGAACCTTCCGTTTCATGAACATTTTCAACAACCCACTTGGCCTTTATGGCCTAAAAGGAAATGAGTACAGTCCTGGGCTCCAGGAAGGGGGACAGACCCCCTGGGAAGACCTCTACCAACCTTTCCCATTACATCAAAGTAGCTTATTACTACGGGTTAAATTAGTGTTCTGACTGGTCTCACCTGTGGTAATTTCCCCAACATGCGTGTCTTCAGTCTTGGGTTAATCAAACGTTAAGTGCAGGCTAAATATATTTTCCTCTAAATAGATTTTATGTCGAAATGTATGGTTTTGAAACATACTTGTAGTGGGGGTGGAGACCTAAAGTCATCCCCTTTTATTAAGGATCAGTACACTCTTGGTGTCGATGCATGCAACATGCATGACAGTTGTGATTTTGGTTTTGGTTGACCGCTGCTATTTGGAATAACATAACCATGCATCAAAGTTGGAAAAATTCCCTACCCTTTAGGAGGTTAATTGAGTCATGATGTTTGTGTTGTCACAATGTAGTTTGACAATTGCATGAGGAAATGCAAATTTGTCATGCTAATTTGGGAGTGGTTTCATTGGGATAAACAACTTTGTTTATAGGTTTTATGGGTTATAATTCCTTCACACGAGCAACCGTGTGGCACATTTGTTGTTTTTGATTTTGTTCGTGGATGTTGGGTTTTTATTATTTCCAAATGTGTTTTTGTTGGATATTCAGTTTGCGACTCTTTACTGTATGATTATTAGTTTAATCCCAACTATCAGTTTTCTTTTTCATGTCTGTCCTGTAATGGTTCTGCTTTCGCGCGTGGAGTCATTTTCCGTTGACTCTGTCGTGAAAGCAGGGGGGGAATGTCTGAAGTGATTATCAATGATGAAAAAGACTTGAACTTATAGTTTAAAGCAAATTAAATGAGTACTTAAAGAGTTACATCAAGATTTGGATTGTTCTGTTTCCATAGTTATAACAGAAAATTGGCATCTGTTAAAATCTGCATCCCTTAGTGTCCATTCACAGTGTTTGTCTAATTTGGGTTTTTGGAAATAGATTGATGAAAAATCTAACATGGTTATGGTTGAGTAGAATATATCTTACCATTTTGATTTGGTTAAGCTAAGAAAGAATAAATTTGTTGGGATGAATAGTGACTATGAGAATGTGACTGTTCAGTTTGTGTGATATTTGATTAGAAGTAATCTCATGTATTATGGAATAAGTGGGTAAAAACGTGCAGGGAGCACATTTTGTTATTCCTTAACATGTTTACTAAGTTTTGCTATGTTTTAATTGAAACTGGGAAAGCAATTCTGCAGCAAGTTCTATTCTAGAAAACCAAGTTGAGAAGTTTTACATAGACTAAATTGTAAAGAGAGGTACAGACCCCCTGGAGTGCGCTACTCACTCACACAGACACCAGTGTCTCTAGTAATGCCTGGTTCCTGACAGCTGGACTAATTCTAGTCCTGATGATTCTGCCTTGAGAGGAAGAAGGCAACCACCAACCGACGAGAGGAGCTAACGAAGGTTCCGGTTCTGGTCAGCGTTTACTGGGGCACGAAAAGACCAACTGCACGACATCATGCAACGCTGTTTGGTTCCATACCAGGTACATCTCATCTGCTATCCAGGTAGCTGAGAGAGGAACTTGGGGCCAACGACACACGCTACAGGAGGGCTTCAGTGTTTAAAGATTAGGCACAGTTAATTGAAGTCACTGAGGGAAAAGTGAGCTTTTTGGTACTAGTGACCATCACTTCAGACCCGGCCTGCAGCTATAGAGTTCTTAGATAATACTGGTCATCTTGGCATTCACAAAGGAGAACACACAGATTCTCCTGACCTGGCTGATAAAGTAGCTAGAATGGAGACAATTAGAGCTTTGTCATTCGAATCTGCATTTGCACTATTGGAGGACAACACCTTGGAATATACATCTGACTTTTACGTTCTGTTACATCGGTCTGCCAAGAAATTGTTCATAACTGACTGTCTGACGTTTGAAGGAGCCGAACATTTGTGATGACTTTGGAAGTACATCCAATTGGAACCATGAGAGGACTTTCAGTGAATCGAGCAATTGGCATAAGAGGACTTTGTACCAGTAACAGATTGAAGGATGTATTCAGTGATTGGTGTTTACACACCTACGTGTCAATGCTACATATCCTATATTGTCAGTATATGTGTCACCTGAAATTACTTCCTTTGACCGGTGATTTTAACATAACAGGGTTTGCTGTACTGTTATAGTTCTGTGTAATGAAAATGTGTGGTCTTGGAGTTAATACGCAGGTAATGGTTTAGAAGCATGTAAATGAGGATCCAGACATTTCAGATTTGTTCCGTTCTCTAATCATTAGGGTAATGATATCGACAGGGTCATGTTGTTACAGAGTACTGTTTTGTTGCAGTCTACATCCTAGTGAGTAAACTAAGGATTGATACCAAGGGTTGATTTGGTATCAAGAGGATGGATTGTTGTGGAAATTTTTGAATTAAGGTACATTTGAGAAATGTGTTTTATATTGCCTGGTACGTAAATCTTTACTTTGATTGTGACCCACATGTCTGTAATATATCAGAGCATCACTAGGTACTCTGACCATCTGTTTATCTGCTCAACCCAAGAAGGGTGTCTGTCCTTTGTTCCTTAGGAATATGGCCCTTGGGGGGAAGTGGGGGGAAGTAGGGGCAATTGGCTTCTTTAGGTAAACACAACAGTAAACATTAATGACAGGAGGGATAAGATGGGGGGACAGCCCACACTCCGGGTACAACCTATGTGACATAAGACAGCTGGGCAGCATCTTACCACACCCCTTTTTCCTCTATAAGTACTGATGATTGTCATGTATTAAGTTAGAGACTCCTCAGATGATTATTCTGTAAGCATTTGACGCCTCTCTCTATTTGCAAATAAACTGCTAATTGTGCCAAGGGAATTTTGTCTCTGTACTTACTCCGTTAAGAGTGTCTATCGATGGAATTGCCATCACACAGGACATTCACTTTTAGTAAAGGCTGGCAAAAACAACAAAACAAAGAAGAGGTACAACCGCAACAAAAAACACAGAAGGCATAAACAATGATTCACACAGTGGTTCTTCTTTTGTTTTTGGTTGGCAGATCGCATCCAACTGAAGAGGCATATACCACCACCTACTGCACTGGAGTGTGAGGCCGGTCACAGCATTCCTACTTCATCCACACAGTGGTGTGGACATACTCAACTAATATAGAGTCTCCAATTGGAGGCAACAATGTACTGCTGCCTCTAATTGGGGATAACAAAAAGCAGCAGCCCAGAGATGCCTAGAGGCATCTCTTCTGCCAGGTCCTGACTAGTCAAGTCAAGTCAAATATATTTAAAAATCACATTTAAAAACAACTTTTGTCGACCAAAGTGCTTTACAGTAAAAAAATATAGCCAACTAAACATATGACATGACAAACATAAACAGAACTTCCTACCCATTTGCAGACTCAAATGCTAAAGAAAAAAGATAGGTCTTAAGGTGGAGTTTAAAAATGTTGCAACTATATAAAGGTAGGCTGTTCCGCAACTTTGGAGCAGCAACAGAAAAAGCACAATCTCCTTTAATCTTCAAACGTGACCGCGGAATGCACAAAAGCAGTTTGTTGGACGACCCAAGGGTCCTTGAGGAAGAGTGCTGGCTAAGGAGGTCTGAAATATAGGAGGGTGCTGATCCATGTAGGGCATTAAAAACAAATAAAAGAACCTTAAAATCAATCCTATATTTAACAGCTAGCCAGTGGAGAGAGGCCAATACAGGAGTTATGCTTTCTCTCTTTTTTGTACCAGTTAAAAACCTAGCAGTTGCAATTTGAACAAGCTGAAGGCGAGACAAGATAAACTTACAGATTCCCATGTACAAAGAATTACAATAGTCCAGAGGGGAGGAAATGAACGCATGAATAACTGTCTCTAAATCCTTAAAGGAAAGAATGGGTTTCATTTTGGCAATGGCCCAGAGTTGGAAAAAGCTGCCTCTGACAACAGCATTAAATTGTTTATCAAATTTTCAGGGGAAGGTACAACTGAGTGTCATCAGCATAGCAATGGTGAGAGATGTTATATTTCTGAAAGATGGAGCCCAAGGGCAGCATATATAACGAGAATAAGATAGGGCCTAGGGGAGAGCCTTGAGGTACCCCACAGGTGATTGATGCAGAAGAGAAGAAGTTCCCAATATTTACAGAAAATGTCCTGTCTTTCAAATATGAAGTAAATAGATTTAGAGCAGTACCCTGAATGCCAACTTCTAGTTTAGGACGGTCTAGAAGGATGGTATGATCAATCGTGTCAAAATCGTGTCTTGATCTTAGCAGCACTAAGATCAAGAAGAATTAAAATAGCACAGTTGCCATTGTCCCTAAACAACTATAAATCATTTAACACCTTAAGAAGAGCTGATTCAGTGCTATGGCGTGCCCTAAAACCTGACTGGACTTTATCCAGAATATGATTTTCATTTAAAAAGGAGGCAAGCTGGGAAAAAAGTACTTTCTCTAGAACTTTTGATAGGAATGGCAATTTTGAAATGGGACGACATTATTAAGGACAATTAAATCAAGATTAGGTTTTTTAATGAGGGGTTGGACCACTGCATGTTTAAAACATGACGGGACAGTGCCATTGATGAGGCAGCTATTTATTATGGACAATATACTGGGACCAATAGTGTCCAGCATTTCTTTAAAAAGGCGTGAGGGAACTGTGTCCTGGGGGCAGGTAGTAGGCTTCATGTGTGAGACTATGTCTATCACATGTGAAAGAGATACAGGTTCAAACTGGTTAAAAAGAGCAGAACATGTGGCTAAATCAGAGGGGTCGTGATCTGGAGGTAAGATGCAAGATCTTATGGCATCTATCTTGCCAGTGAAGAAAGACAGGAAATCTTCACAAGTTTCAGAAGTCGCTTCTGGAAAAGCAGTAGCAACCGGATGTAAAGCCTTGTTTATCACACTAAACAAGACTTTATGAGTTGTTAGAAATAATATGTGGGAAGTATTTGGCTTTTACTGCTTTAACAGAGAGTTGATATTGAATCAAACAATCTCTCAGAATTTCATATGACACTTGCAACTTGTCCTTTTTCCATTTCCTCTCTGCTTTTCTGCACTCTTGTCTGAGAGTATGGGGAACATTATTTAGCCAGGGCTGAGTTCCAGCTTTCGCTACCCTCTTGGCCCTAAGACCAGCGCAGAGATGGCTAGGGGCATCCTCAAAGCCAGTACCTGACATTATTGTTAGAAAATTCCTGTGGACAAAATTATGTAATTGCATACAATGTGTTTAATTAATTGATAGATTGTTACACTGTTATTTAGTTGTGATAATAATATGCCTTGTATTAATCTGCATAGAAATCTGTCTATTTCCTAATGTATCTAGATAGGGTTATCTTAACTTTACATTAAATCATCAATGTTGACGCACCCCCTATTTGCAGATTTTGCTACACTTTACTTCTACTGACGTTGCAAAGGGAAGGATTATGTAGCATGGACATGAAGGTGTGGTCATTTCAGAATGCTTTGACATGAGGATGGTGGATGGGCTGACATATTGTCAGTGTAATATGCAGATGCTTCCACTCAGGTGTACTGCATGATACAATTAAGTAATTACATCCTAACATGCTCTTTGGCATGTAAAAAAAATGTTGAGCAGGCCCAGTTGACCTAAATTTTATATCAGGATGGCAAGAGGATAGGATCTGAGTGACTTAGGGTTTATTAATGGGGCATGTACGGCAGGAGCTTCATTCACAAAAACGGCTCAACTGGCTAGTGTTTCAAAAGGAACAGTGACTAAAGTTATATCTGCATTTAGATCTATGGGAAAAAACATTAGTAAATAGGGTTGAAAATTGTGGTTGAAAGCACACATTTGATGATCATAATGGTCATGCATTATTGCGGTATGTAAGGAAAAACAGAAGAGAAACTCTTTCTCAGGTGTCTAACAATGTCAATGAAGGACCCAATCAGAATATGTCAGCCCGATTGACCCCTACAGTGAGGGGGTCTGTTATGCTTTGGGTCTGCTTGTCCCCTTTGGAGGAAGGGTCACTGCAAATCATTTCAAAAATATTCTGAGTGATCACCTTTATCCTATGGTGAAACATGTCTATCCTGATTGGAGTGGTTATTTTCCAGGATGACAATGCCCCCATCAACAGGACATGAGTGTTTACTGAATGGTTTGTTGTGGATGAAAATGATGTGAATCAAATGCTATGGCTTTCACAGTCACCAAATCTCAACCCAAATGAAAAAAACACCTATTATAGATATGTTGACCGACGTGTTAGCCAGCGCTCTCCAACACCATCATCAAAACACCAAATGAGGGAATATATTTGGTATGAATGATGTTCCATCCTTGTAGAGTTCCAGACTTGTAGAATCTATGTCAAGGCACACTGAAGGTACTCTGGCGGCTTGTGGTGTCCCAACATCTTACTGAGACACTGGTTTTTCCTTTAATTAGTCACCCATCTGTATATATTTAGCTCAGTTTATGTTGGTTCAGTCATTGTTCCATGTCACTGTTTCCTCCCTTAAGCAGCTGCATTAAGTCCCAGCTGTAACAGTTCAGTCACTGTGCAGTCTGACTGAGGGAGGTTTTTTGTATCACTGTGTGAACACACAGCTACTAGGGCAATGTACACTCTGACAGTAGTAATCTCCTGCATCTTCAGCCTGGACTCCACTGATGGTCAGAGTGAAATCACTCCCAGATCCACTACCACTGAATCTAGATGGGGTCCCAGAATGGAGTGTGTTTCCTGGGCGGATCATGAGTTTGGGATTTTCTCCTGGTTTCTGTTGGTACCAGGATAGACACTGATGGCCAGATGACTGACCATTCCAACAATTACCAAAGACATTACTGCTGGTTCTACATTTCAGAGAGACTGTCTGTCGTGGGACAACAGCTTCAACTGCAGGAGTCTGAGTCACAGTGTACTGACCACTGGATTCTGAAACATAAAACATGTATAAAAACAATATGTTACATTAAGTAATGAATTGTTGTAAATATAAAGAATAACATTACTGTGGTTTCTTCCTTCACGTTGATGTTATACATGTTTAAGAAATGCATTTTAAAATGTTAACCTTGAAAGCAGAATCCAAGTGTCCAAATGAAGATGGTTATAATAGTCATGGTTGTTGTGGGTTCAGTTGTCATGAAGGACAGCTCTCAGTCATGAAGTGTTAAACTCACAGGGTTATAAACACTCCCAGATCACTGAATCATGTGCTGTCTATACAGAGCATCATCACCATGCAAATAAGATTCTGGTCTTCTCTTCATTCACCATCATTAAGTAAATATAGACAATAAGGATCCATCAGATTAGAAGAACTGAGAGTCCTTTACAAAGCTCCCAGAATGTTCACCCAATAATCATTAAGGTTATCCCCAATAATCGGAAAGATTAATAATATGTGAATGAAATGCTTGAATGTACTATATATATTTTCTGTTATTGCTTTAGGCTTGTATCAATGTTATTAAGTAATACAATGTCATAATGAACTCTGGAGAAATTATAATTGTGTGACAAAGACACAATATATCACACTTTCAGTTTATGTTGATATGGTTTGGTAACATATTGGCCTTCATGAAAAGTGGAATACTAGCCAGTACCCACCTCCCAGTAATTAATGGTAATGTGCCTCCTGCAGGTAGAGTCGTGTTAGTGCAGTTTACTATGAGGACTGAATGCTGGACTGACTGTAGATATGTTTATTGCTGGAAGAACTGAGAGTTCATTACAATCTGTTATCGAATTCCCCAAATGCTTTCTATAATTATTTATAAATTAATTGATTGAATAAAAAAAAACATACACATATTGACTTTTGGTTTAAGGTTTATGATATGATATAAAAAGTTCTTCGTACAGTGTGAGTGTTGCTTAACCAGAACCAATGATAGGATCGGGCTTCGAGGTCAGTTTGGTCTGTGTGTTGTGTGTTAAACAAGCAGAAGGAGCAGAAGGTCCAACTGTGTCAGAACTACACCCTGGTGGAGAAAGACCAGAGTGCAGCCGACTCCACTGCAGCCAATGTCAGTCTGCTTGATGCTTGTGATACAAGATGGGGCTGTTTCAATACTCTTACAATGTCAGTCTGCTTGATGCTTGTGATCCAAGATGGAACTGTTTCAATACTCTTACAATGTCAGTCTGCTTGATGCTTATGATCCAAAATGGGGCTGTTTCAATACTCTTACAATGTCAGTGTTAGATCGCAAACTTGTTCTCATTGTTAATGACAACAATATGTCTGATCCAGTGTCTCTGACTGGGTCTCCCTTCAGTTACCCTTCATCTAAAGAAGCAAGATCAACCGGATCCTGTAAAAGAACAAGGTGGTGCTGCTGGATGGCCGAACCTATGTGTGCTGACTGAGGGGTTAAACACAGCCAAGAGAGACAACAACAATAGGGGTTTGCTCAGTACTCAGACAGAAAGAGTAATGTTTCGGATATAAACAATTTGCTGGATACTTATATGACCCGATTATTTAATGCCATAATCCATTACAATACAAATTACTGAACACCATACAAGCGCAAAATTTGATGTTTCTGCTGTCAGTGAAGACAATGTTGGGAGTGTTCGTTGAGCCTGCTGCTACAATTGGATTCTTAGAGAATTTCCCTCCACACCCACATTCACTTTCACCCATTGTTCTCTCAATGCCAAATTCTCTCCATTTCTTTCTCAAAATAAATTTTGTGTTAATCAGACGCATTGCTAGGACCACAATACTTTCGGGGCTTAGGCCTCAATCCTCATCCTCTCCTTAGCAGCCAGCCCTACTCTGCACTATTCTTTCACAGGGCGCTCCACCCCAGAAAGCAACACGTCAGCGGCCCATCAGCTTTTTGACACTGTGGCCGCCGAGCTTTTCTGCAAAGCGTCTTGCCAGCGGGCCGCCTGCTGCGGGCTGCTTTTTTTATAGTGCGTGCCGCGAGCGGGCCACCGCCCACTAATCAACAGCTCGTCAGCGGCCCGGCGGCGGCTAGCCTCTTTCTGCACTAAATCCAGCGGGATGCCTCATGCCCCAATATTAGGTTTTATTTATAATAATCCGATTTTGGTCATATCATAAATGACAATGAACTGAATTGAATCTAAACAATTTATTTCAAATAGTGCAAGATGTATACAAAAAACATGTGCATTATACAGCAAATATACAAAATAAACATCAAATAAATTGAATTAAATAAAAAAAATCAAACAGTGCAAGATGCATGGAAAAAAAAAACATGCAATATACAGTCCAGCAACATATATAGAAAAATCACAGTATTTGAATGTGAAAAAGTACAAAATTAACATAATACAGTACCAAATAAGTAAGGGCTGGAATCCAAGCGTTGTTGTTTTGTGTTGGAGCTGTGTCATTCATATTCACGGCAGGTCCCTTGTACCTCTGCGACATCTTCTCCAACGTGCACGGTCATCTGCCCCTTTCAGGTACCTGGTGACCTGGTTCTGGACAGCCTCGTCAGTGACGTCCTCGGTGGAAGGATTCTTCCTTATTGCTCCAGTAATACAGTAATCAGATATTGTACTTAAATGGTCTGACATGATTTTTAGAAAAAGTCATAAATTAACCACAGGAATCTAATAGCCATGTACAAAATATCTTACTTTGGAGAATAGTCCTGAGGAAAAGGTCCTTAAAGCTGGCCTTGTGCCTTCAGCTTGACATTCTCTTTGGTCAGCCACTTATCTGAAGCTAAAAAGCACAAAGAAATGTGAATAATTTAATTGTGAAATAAAGATAACTAACTGCCTTATACATGTAATTTCAGAAAGGCTGTAAAGTACTGCATTTTAGTAAAGGGCACAAATTCAGACAAATTAAATGTTTTATGAAGACACAAGATGCTATAGTCTTGTTTTGATATTATTCTAGAGTCAGATGTGCCCTCAGCTCGACATTCTGTTCAGTCAGGCGCTTGATCTTCTCCAAATGTTCTGAAAGTAAAGCCAAACAGATAATTATTCAGTCCTAAATATCAGGTTATTTTACACTCCTCCGAACTCAAAAATTACAGTGTCCACCAAAATGTTCATTCTTCCCTTCTTCCCATGTGCAGAGCTAAAACTTCCCAACCTCTGCCTTCTTGCCCTTAAAAATAAATTGAAACTGACAAATAAAATTGAAAGCAACATACTTTGATAACATAAATTAAGCATCTGGGTTAAGTGAATGAATCCACACAAACCTTTGTAACAGTCCTCCACATGATGCTGCGGAGTACCTATCTGGTGCCTTGGAGTACTGTGCTTGCTCCATCCTAAAAATAAACATAAACATTGGTGAATAGATAACTATGGTGAAACCAAGCAATTAGCAATTGCCAGATTAACATGTAATTCACATACTTCCAGGGCTGCAATCCACAGGGTGTTGTGGTGTAGATGTGCATTCTTGGGGTGGTAGGGGCCCAAGCTGGAACGAGTTTTGCCCCTCTGGCAATACACACATACGGTCTCCCACATATCTAGGAAAAATTAAGGTTTTGTAACCATTTACCATGGAAAACACATTTTCATCCCAAGTTTCAAATTGTAATTACGTTTTCAAATTTACCTGCATGCTTGATGAGTTTATAAGGGACAGCCTCGCAGGTGTCTTCCGGTGGTGAACACGTTCTGTTCACCACCGGAAGAAGCCGACAGTGATCGTTCTGCCTCGACGCAAAAAAATTTGTCTGGGCTTCCCCAAATCGCTCCCAGATGAGGGAGACGATTTCTGGATGAAGACGCCACTCGTCGTCTCGAAGACTCTCTCGGGACATTAGGTCCGCGCACACATCCAGCCGTCCTGGAATGTGAACGGCCGAGAGAGAGCACAGGTTTCTGTGAGCCCAGAGCCACAGGCGCTTGGCCGTCAGGTGGAGAGCAGGAGACCTGACTCCCCCCTGGCAATTGATGTAGGAGACCGTGGCCCGATTGTCTGAGCGAATCAGAGCGTTGCGTCCTCTGATCAGGTCCAGGAATGGGTTAACACAGCAGAACGGTGTCCAACTCCAACAGATTGATGTGGTGAGGCCCCCAAGGCCACACTCCCGCCAGTTGCCTGCCCCTGACATACACCTCCACACCCTTGCAGGGAGGCGTCCGTGAACACCTGAACGAATGACGTCACACTCCCCATTGGGACTCCCTGAGAGAGTGAGTCGGGGTCTCTCTAATAGGCCAGATCCCCCCGTAGGCTGGTCAGCAGGGATAGGAGTCGTTTTCTATGACACATGGGGTATTTGCATAAGGGTTCCCGCGCTGTCTCCACTCATTTGGAGAAGGTGTAAAGAGCGAGCGTGTAGCCGAAGGGCACCCTCATGTACTCGTCTCATAAGCCCTGCCCTGAAAAGCAAATCGGAAAACTCTCTGTGACGAGGAAGGATCGACACATGAAAGTAAGCATCCTTTAGGTCTATGCTCGTGCAAAAATCCCCCGGGAGCACGGATTCTAATAGGTGAGTCGTAGTGAGCTTGTGAAAAGGCTGTTTGGTCACAAACTCGTTCAGGGTGCGCAGATCCAAAATCGGTCTGACACCGCCCGTCTTCTTTGGAACCAGGAAGTAGAGGGAATAGAAACCACACTATAGAGAGGCAGAGAAGTTTCTGTCGCATAAATGGTAACCAAAGGAGGCAAACTGACCCTAACTGAAGGCAAAGGGTCGTTTACAGACTCAGTCGCTGCTAATAGCGGACTGCCTACCCACCACTTTATTGAAAGGAACGTAAGAATGAACCAGAGCTCTTGCAGAGAGGGGGGCGTCCCAGGAACCCTCGGCGAAAACCTTAAATCCTTGGAGCTCCGGGGTGGGAGCAATGACGGCATTGAAGGATTCAGCTTAGGAACCGTAGGACATCCTGTACTTCTCTCTAGGCGGCGGAAGACGAGGAAGAGGCAGCTCAATCCTGAGCGTGGCTCGTTCTATAATCCTGGAAAATTCCACCTGAAGGGGAGGAGGACAAGGAAACGTTGTCATCCATTTCCAAGGCAGGAGGAACAGGAACAGTAGTGCTGTCTGGGGAGTCGGGCCCTTAGAAGGACCTTCCTCCCCCTCCCAAAGATCTCTAACAGAGGCGTTGTCACTGCTGGAGAACTCCAAGATGTCATCTAAATTGACCTCAACCTCGAAAAAGTTCATTCTCTCTATGCGAGTAGGGAGAGACAAGGACGCACAGTCAGCGCAGGCAGGAGGGTCGGTAAGTCCCGCACGAGCGTGCGCAGGTCCCAGGCACGACACACAGTAGCTGTGAGAATCTCCACTGGTGGCCAGGTCGGTGCAGCGGCAAGTGGCGGCGAAAAACTTCTTCATAGTAAAATAGAATAATCCAAGACACTAGTTCTGAAGAATAACTGGCGACGAATTCTTGGCGTGTGATGTTCAGCTGTGCTGAAGAAACAAGAAACCAGGCAAGCCTAGCTCAGCCGGCCCGCAATAGAAACAAATGCCCTCACGAGATTCGAACAAATGCCCTCGCTATTTCATTTCATGGCATAGGAACGTATTTTTTTCTTTCATGGCAAAACAACATATTTTTTCTTTCATTCGTGAATGACATTTATACAATAACTATCAATAAAGGCGACGATAACTAACTTTTTCATCAAGTGAAAAGACCAGAAATAATTAATAAATGTTGTTTCTCTAATTAGATTCGAATATAGGTCTTCCATATGAGAGACACTGTCTCTAACCACTATGCCACAGCATTACAAGTTTCAGCAGTCGCTAGACTCCATTGAGGATTGTGTTAAATAGGCTTATTAGTATCTATTAACTTCCTAGGAATAATCATAAGAATTGAGCAATTGCTAGCGAGACTGAAGATTAACTATTCCATGCCAAAAACAGTCGCAATATAACCGTATACAGTTTCAGTTAAGGCTTAAGTTATCGTAACTACGTTTTTAAGTCAGCAAATGTGTTTGTTTATCCTGACTCAAAACGCATGCACGGATGCGTACTTCGAAAATCCACCAGAAACAGTCGCAATATAACCGTAAACTGTTTTATTTCAGGCTTACCATAATGTGGATACTAACAGTTTTAGCCCACAAAGTTTTCGTCTATACGGAATAATTCATAATGCGTACAACGCATCACATGCGAGGAGATACGAACTCGGGACCTATAGTTCAGAAGTCCACTTCTCTAACCACTACGCTATATAACAAGAGTCGGTCGGTCAGTCAGTCAGTAACTCAGTCACCCAGAGACATTCACTCTTCTTAGCCGGCTCCGTTTACTCTTATATTCATTCCTAGCTGTACAGGTGACAACATCAGCACTTGCAAAAATGTACATACAAGAATTGTTGTTGCCATGATGTAGCCTAGAGAATGCAAGGTTGCATACTGGCATAGATCCAGGAGACAGAGGTAATCATAGAATGTCGGTTGCCCAGACAACTTGGTGAAAGCTCACACACGACAGCTGGGGCATGTTACGATTGGTGATTTTGCTAACTCAGCTCTCCCCATAAGGAATAGAGTCCTGTTCACCTCCATAATACAAGGAGCAGGAGCCCCACTGCTGCTATTAAGACGTACCCCCAAAAGGGAGACTTCTTCTAGTGGTTTCTGCTAGGCCCAAGGCCTAGTCTTCCACACATACACAGCAAAATCAGCATACCCAAATTAACACTGTCAGATTTAATTTCAACACTTTTAAAATGTGTAAATGGGTCCACGCCACGAGTGTTAATTTAACTCTTTTTGGAGTGTTGGTACTTAAACAATATTTAACACTTCTTAACACCAACCAGTGTTAGTTTTTCTCAACACTGTTATGTAGTGTTAGACATTAACTCTCTCAGAGGATCATTTGTTGACTATACGTGTTAGCCCCATAACACTTAAAAGGTGTAAATACAGCTCCTCCTGGAAATTATATTTAAATTAAAGTTTGCTGAAATAAAGGTGGACATATCTTGCGTTTTACAAATAAACATTTATTTAAATACTTGCACCACAAAAAACTGAAATTACATTAAAAAATTTAACAATATGGAAGAATATATGTCCTTTCACTCTCATTAGAGTATTGCTTCTGAAATGGTCTAAAGTTAGTTAACTGGTCAACAAAAATCAAAGCATGTCCATTACTTTGTTCCTGTATACAGTATGCATGAAATTGTTCATCGAAATAAAATGTATCGACAGTAGAGGCTATAATTAAAGCACGCTGTTCATGTAATATTATATTACAGATTTTATTGAATACAGGTAGGTCACTGGATGTTCCAGTGTATACGAACAAATCAATCTGGTACTCTGTGCCATAATTTCTGACCCAACTTGCAGTTGAAACATCTGAACATGGATCCAAATGTAATGTTTGACTGAGTAATTCTCCACCTTCCAAGCTTTCAATGCTTTTCATTTTCAAAGGACCAATCTGAAACCGCTTAAAATAATAATTTTTGTAGTAAAATGCCAGTTGACGCTGGTGTTGCTTTACAAGAGATTTTGTACGATTTTTAAAATTTTTAACAGACTTTTTAAAAAAAATGTGTTTTGCTTCAAATCGCATACACCACATATGTATAAGAGGGCCCATTTTTTTGATACACCGTGGATAATGAATCATTAAGTGGTGTTTGGGAATCAATTTCTTATCAGGGAACAATGTTTTGAACATGTTATGGTGGTCAAAAATCAAATGTTTTAGGTAACAAATCATGCCATCAGTAAGGACAGGGGAAAATACTATATTGACAATTTGTATCAAGAGGAGAACTAAGTTCCAGTGACTGTTGTTTCTTTCGACCATATCACCAAAGATAAGTGGGGTATTTCGGAGAATACACCATGACTGAATGGCATTTAAACCTAAGTGCTTGCTGTTATCATCCTTTTTTAAGCCACTTGGTTTGTTTTTAAGTTCCAGATGACCATAATTAAAACTGTATATCCTGTCTGACAATGTGTTCAAAGATATGTATCCATTTTTGATCAGGTACTGAAAAAATAGCTTTAACTCATACTGCACGATACCCTCTAACAAATAATGCATGATATCCACAGCGAAATTGTCAGTGCTGTGAAAATATTGTAATGTATTGAATACACTAGGTTTTTTAACACCATAAACAGCAGTTAGAGAAGGATCTTCACTTAGCGCATTGCAATGTTCAATATGAAGCTCTTTGGAGCATAGAATTAGTCCAGGGTTATCCTCAGTAAATACAGACTGAATTTCTTCCTTATTTGTCAGACAGAACCTACAACATTGTGAACAAGATTCAACAAAACCAAGCAAGCCATTTAAAGCAAGATTATCTCCTGTGACTTGAATTACAGAGCCAAACAATGGTTCATCAATAAATGGAAGTTGGATTCCTTTTGTTTCTAAAATTTTCAAATTGTCAATTAGAGGCTTTAGTATTTCTTCGAAACCATAGGTTTTTAAATCTTGTGTATAGAACAGAGTTGCCAGATGCACATTCATGAGTACAGAGTTCACCTTAGATGGGAGATTTTTTTTGTGTAAAATAAACACAACCAATTTTGTGGATCCCCTTCTTAGAACTTAATGGTTAGCCGTTTCAAAATCATCATAATAAAGCAAAATCTGTACAGCATGCCTCTGTTTTGAGAAAAGAGGATGGTTTTGATAATATAACCCATCATCAATATCTTTGTATACCCCATTTTTGCAGTGTTTCTCTTGTAAGAAGCACTCACTGATTTCACTGTTTTTGAAAACGGATTTCAATGTACCTAAAATGGGGACATACGTGTACTTGTCTGTGACAGGAATTTGACTATATGCACCTGTAGTTCTCTCTACGTGTATCCATTCTCACACCAAGGGCAAACTCTTTAGGCTCAACTATTTCCCATTTTTCTTCATAATATTTTTGCCTCTTCCTCTCTGTGTTAAATGTTGAAAAAGGATTACCTAATTGATTTAAACTATGCTCTATTTTCTTATGAATTTCTGACGCTATGGTTTCAGAAGAAAATGTTTGGAGAACTGCTTCTCGTGCTTGACCTTGAACATCACTAATAACTTCCTCCATTGAACAAACTATTGTTTGGACAGTGCTTTGAGAAATACCAGAGGTTTGCAAGTGTGCAACAATTGAACCGCACATTCTTTCAATTGCGTTCTGTGATAACAGGGGGAACCTGTAACATGGATGCAGCAGAGGTTGTTGACTGATCACTAGAAAATTCAAACTCAAAATGTCTTTGTGTGGCCACTTCCTGGTTAGTATTGACTGGTTCATCATTATGAACTGTGTTCAAGTGCTTTCTGAAACCATTGTACGTACAAAAAGATTAAGGACATCCTTGCTCTCCGCATTTCAAACGAAGGTTTTTAGCTGGATATAACCCATGCTGAAATTTTAAATGTTGACAAAGGACTAAACAATTATTGTGGTGCATTTTACAAACAAAACATGTGAACATACTCAGACAGTTTTTCTAACTGTGCTCCAACCTTTCTGAACTGGTTTCCCTTTTAATGGTCTTGCAGTAGTCGTGCTCTGAGTTCCTTGATTCGTGGGGTTTCCTTTGCATTTCCAACATCGATGTTGTACACTGTCGTTTGGATGAAAGTGTAGAACGCGGAAAGCGCTTTATCATAGGAGAGACCGAAGACGTAGTGAGCTTTGAATAGCACATCAAAAGCAGCCACTGATGTCTGAGCCTTGCATGGGATGGCTTTCTAGTCCACAACAATGCAGAACCTTTGGATTTTCTTCTTTTGCTCTCCGGTGCAGAGGAGGAAAGGCTGTCTTGCATTAACTTTATCCAGGAATGTAGTGAGGCTGGCTCCGTCCTGAAGTTTGAATGACACATTCATGCATATACTTAGCATAACATACTAGATTAGCAGCAAGAGGGGAGGAATAAGATGAGAAGAAGATAGGAAGAGAATGAGGAAAGGAGGAGGAAATAAATAGCATGTGCATTCAAAGTTTTTCCAAAACATTCTGTTAATTCCAAACCAATACCATGCCTGGAGAACAATGTTTCTAATTTCATAACTCTTATGGATATTTCTTGACTGTGGGAACCCTGGTGGTAGGACAAAAAGCTAATGGTACTTACCTTAAGAAATCTAAGAAGATGGTTAGCTGCCTGTGCTGAGCTTATCTTGGGTGTTTTTTTCGGGACTCTTGATGAAGGGGGCAGAAGATGCAACAGCAACAGGATAGCAGACATATCACTATCCCAGCCTAAGAGACAATATGTGACAAAGAACATCAACAAAAGCATTAGAAAAAACTATTACTTCTGCCTACTGCAGCTGCCATTTAGCTAAAACAGCCCTGTGATTACTACTCAAATTCAAGAAAGCAAAAATGAGGTTTTTATTGATTAACAAAATTCTACTTAGTATTTTATTATTAAAATGACTAAAGAGCTTAATTAATTTATTTCATTTATCTAGTTTTGGTCTACTGTTGCCTGATGGACTTGACAATGACAATGGATTGTATTTTGGATAAAGAAAAACTTCATATTTACCATAGTCATTCTCCGCCTCAAGGTCAAAAGCTGCGCGCAGCTCCTCAACATGAGGACTTAAGGGAAGACTCTGGCATTCTGCATTGATTTTCTGCTTGAATGAAGGCCATTTTTCCAGAAACTTTGCAGATACATGGTTCCCAAACATCATGGAAAAATCCTGTTCAATCTTTAAACAGAGGCACAACAGCATATAAAGGTTATTTAAGTACATTTTGAATTTTGAAGGAATTCGTTTTCAAATAGTTTCTAATACTAGTAATAATTTCTATATATCCTTACCAGTCCAGGTATGTCAAGGAAGCGAAGGAAGACATCCGACACTGAAGCTGTTGCATCCTGGTCACGAACCAGCTTCTGTCTGTATGCAAAGGTGGCTCTCATCTTCTCTTCAACCAGGACTGTATCTGTTGAGTGTCTCATTATAGAGAGAGCCCCCTTGCATTCCTCACCAAAGAGCTGTTCACCAATTACCGGAGATTCTCGCTGGATTGTTGGGCTGTCCTGGAAATTAGGCCTTGAATGCCCACGGACGCCATCATAGGTGTTGCGTTGGACTGTCTTGAGTCTCCAGGCAAGATAGCCAGAATTGGCCTCAGGATCATAGAAGGGTTCCTGGTAACGCATGCACACACATTATTAACATAAAGTAGGGATGCACAATACTTCAACTTAGGTTACGGACATAGCATCACCATTGCATCGAGCACTTAGTTGAGTATTAGGGCATAACTGAAGCATCATTTTATCAGCTTGTCATATCGACAAAAAATTCCATTTTAAAGCTGTTATTAGCTGATATTAAGGTTGTGCTAATAATATTGTGCATTCCTAATATAAAGCAGAAATATAGTCTAATACAAACACTACAACATAATTTCGGACTACAAAGACACATTAAAACTTACATATCCATGTTTTGAGAAAGGATCTTGGAGATATGGAAAAAGGGTCACAATTCCCAATGCAAAGCTGGACCGCACACTTCTTGGTGGAATCCTCCTTTTAAAACAAAATATTTATTACATTTGTGTCCAGTTTTATTTTGTTTTGTCATTTCATTAAATGATTTCTTACCCATATGATTCTATCATTTCTGCGACCAGAATGTTGACCATTTGTTTGAGTGTTGCATCTGACAGCGTTTTAGTTTTGTCATACTCGCTGAAGATTTCTTCACCCTTTGGATTTGTGCTCAGAATACTTAGAACCTTCTGCAAAGACAACATTTATTTTTAAAACTGTCAGCTTCATGCTTTAAAATTAATTTTGTACTGACAGCCATTTTTGTTAAATTTAGTTTAGTTTGACTCATTACATCTAACTGGTATGAGTTCCATTATAATAGTTCAGGTGCTGCTTATCTAATACAAGATGGTTTCAAGGTTTACCTGTTTTGCTTCATTGCGATCCAGCTCTTTCATGGCCCTCTTCCTGTTCTTAGTGGTTGAGAGGATAATAGTAGACTCTGATGAACAGGAAGAAGATGGTGATGCTGTTGAAAAGTCTCGCAGTGAAGCTGGCGATGCTGGGGGAACAGGAGTTGATGCTGGAGATGGCGATGGGTCTGGCTGTACAGATGATTCTGACTCGGATTCAACCAAAAGAACAGCAATATCTAAAATTGAGCCACAGAGGAATAAATTAAATATATATTTTATTGATTAGTGGAAAAATATCATTACAATATAACCTTACCTGTTACTAGGTGCTTGCGGTATCCAACTTTGAAGTTTCGCACCCCTGATTTGATAAGCTCATCAAATATGTCTGCGTTAACCTCAGTATCTGATGTGTCAGTCAAGCTAAGGACAGTCACAAGTTGATCCTGCAGACAACATTTTTCGGTTACTGGGAGAATTAAAGATTTTTTTTAATTAAGCTATATACAGGTGCTGGTCATATAATTAGAATATCATCAAAAAGTTGATTTATTACAGTAATTCCATTCAAAAAGTGAAACTTGGATATTATATTCATTCATTACACACAGACTGATATATTTCAAATGTTTATTTCATTTAATTGTGATGATTAAAACTGACAACTAATGAAAATCCCAAATTCAAT